>JAJGOT010000405.1:130000-320000 GCA_022457155.1 Cladopsammia gracilis | reverse complement strand
TGGAGATCCGGTGGGCCGGTCGACTACGACATGACTAAAAAAATGTCTTAATCTTTTAAATATAGATTTGCTGTACAGTGTGAAGAAAATCAAAAAACGAAAAGTGGTGGAGGTCCAACGGGGTGATCTTCTTGGCCAGTTCCTTGGTTCAACGGAAGAGAAAACTTCGACCAAGATTGATGAGGCCAAGGGTGGAGTTTTGTTTGTGGACGAAGCGTACCGTTTAACCCCTAGAAGATCGGGCACGGACTGCGGCCGCATCGCTATCAACCAGCTAATGGCGGCTATGGAGAAAGGAGACCCAGTGATGATTTTTGCTGGCTATCCAGCGGAAATGAAAGAATTTCTGACATCAAATCCAGGTCTTAACTCCAGAATAAAGTATAAATTTAATTTCCCTGACTATTCGGTGCAAGAATTGGCAGCAATTCTTGAAAACGGAATCAGGGACAGTGGATACCGGTACAGTGGCCCAACCAGCTTGGCAGAAATCCTTGAAAAAGAAACGACGACGGAGATCCGTAGACAACAGAACGGTAGGCTGGCTAAAAACATTGTGGCAGAGGCCATCATAAATCTAAGTAATCGCCTCTCTTTCACTGATGACGGTGTAAAGATAGTCATCCTAGATGATAATGATGTTGTCAAGGCGTGCAGAGCCTTTTGCGACCTAAACGATCCGACCATTGAGGAGCAAACAGAATCCGAGATTAAGGATAAAAATGCTGCATAGTAAAGAGTACAAAATAGAACATTTTCTCTTGGACAAGTGCCTTTCTCTCTCTTAGCAACTATTGTCTGAAATGGTCGGGAATTGACAGGGAATGTGAACAGGCCTCTCGTTTGGTGTCAGGTGAGAACATCGGTGACAAGGCTCCAGGCTCACTCCTCACTCCCGCTCCGTTACTCTTCTCTCTCTTCCAGCCTTTTCGCCCCACACCTTACTGGAGAGACTGTTCACAGGATACTGTAATAATCATTTAGGAATAGTGTCAAAGATCGTACCATATACATTGAGAACTGCGTGTTCTGGGCTTGAAAGCATTACTCGTGAAGAAAAAGTTCAGCAAAGGTCATGTGGGGTTTTTACAATCGTATCATGTGAATAATTATGTAGTGGACCAACTCTAGACCTATAGACTTGGCCCGTTGACTTCCCAGTAAATTGCAATTATTCTGAGCCACTAACAAAAGCTTCAATTTATGAAAAGGTTCACAAAATTTCAAAATTTCGAAGCGCAAAAGCATTTCGTTCAAGAGTTATAGGCGAATGAGTATTAGACATTTTTGGTAAGAAATGTATGGAGCGGCCATCTTGGGGCACAAACGTGACGGCCAAAAATTCAAAGTTTTAATTACACCAAAAATCAAATAAAAAACATATTGTATTTGCTATAAGCTCCATTAACGCGGCTTATAAGCACTTATAATGCAAACAATAACTTTCAGCTGATTCAATTTTGTTTATTTTCACGGCCTATCTGAAATAGCGTGACAAATTGCGTGAGACATTTAAAACCTTTATAAATCGGAAGCAAAACATCGCTACAGCCATGCTCCGTCACGCGTGACCAGTATTTTTCAAAATTTGAATTGAGTTTTCAAGATTACGCGTCGGTTTTGGAAATTCATTCCGAGATTCGGAATTCCCGTGAGAATTTTACCGCATTTTCGGAAATAAAGAGCAACAAAATATCATTTTATTTGAAATGTTACATATCCGAACAATATTAGGTTTTTTTGTGCGTGTAGCGAAGTTATTTTCCGTTAATTCGTGACTTTCAAAGTGTTTTTAGCAGAGATCCTTAAGGTTTCATTCAAAACTCGGACGTTACAAAGAAATATTCAAACGTTCATTTCAGTCTTGTGGATTACTGGTCACGCGTGACGGGGCATGGCTGTAAAACCTGAATTTTTTTTTTTGTGAAAGGTTATAACACTGTAGAAACAGCTTTGTAGGATGTATACTTTAGATTTTTAAATTTTTATGACATCATGTGAAAACTAAGAATAAATATCTGTGAACATCATTCTGCACCATTCTCAGGAAAAAAATAACACGCATTAGTTAGTGCAATTTAATAATGTGGTGCGCTCCTGATTAAATTCGGTAAAATTGCTTGAAATGGGGTGCTTACCATTTGTAGGAAAAAACCGGTTGGGATGACCGTTACTTAATGGTAAGCGATTTTCCAAATTTACTGACCAACCGACGAGATTGCACTTACCATTTAAATTTTCCGTTTCTCCGCCCTGGTACCCAGACCGTTAACTCGATTTAGCGATTTGTATTTTTTCTAAATTTAAATGGTAAGGAAAATTCCAGTCGAATCGTCCTAACCGGAATCGCGGGACAACCTCTGAAGGTTGTCCACTTGTTCCAACCGGAATTCTCGGAAAATCAACCTTACCATTTGCTTTCCAACCGAAAATACCGGTTTTCTTGGCTTAATGGTAAGCACCCCATGGTCACAGCAGGCTTTTTTAATTGAAAATGCCTTTGCATAGGATGGGATTATTTTGAATAAATAAACTCCAAATCAGTAAGTAATGCGCGTGTCTGTTGTCAATATATTTACAAGTTGAGAAAACGGGTTGATTATTTTAAACGCACTGTGAGAGTCCCTAGCACAAGTTTCTTAAATACAATCGCCGAACCTCTCAACAAAACATCGTTTCCGAATTTTGCACTGGGCGGAATATGAAAGAGGGATCAAAACGGTTATCGTTTCTATCTGCATCCAATGTCTTTGAAAAATAAGGAATAAAAACTGCCGAATTAACAGAGGCAGTTGGAAGATCTTGTTGCCAACTATTTTATGAAATTTACATAATACAATATTTTTGCCCTCCCTGATTTTCAGGCAGGGCCTTCTGAAAAGTGATCACATTGAAATAACAGAAATAGCATGTTTGACTCTGTCTACAATCAGTCAAGAAAACAGTTCCAGGCTGCCAGTGAACCCAAGATGAAAGGAGAAACTTTCGTGATACGAACTAGCTGTTACTGGATGCGAGGGGCGAGCCTAGTATACTCGCGACGCAATTTACGGTTCGCAAGTAAATATCTACTCCAAAACTGGCACTGTTGAAAACTGTTCTACAGTTAAATTGCAAGTAGGTTCTAGCACAGTAACAGTTTCATTGTCATCATTGACGCACAAACCCGCGCTCTCGCTTTCTATACCAGGACTGCGGTGTAACCACAGGTAGCCCAAGCTCAAGTGATGTTTACAGGTGACTGTTGCGTAAAAGCGAATTTATAAGGATTTGTATGGGGAAAATTCACTTCGAATTTGAGCATAAAATTAGGAAAGATATTTGAATAAAACTGGTTCACCTGAACTTATTTGTGTGTTTACTCGTGTCTTGAGTGGTTTTGGGGTCGATTCGAAGCGATTCCAGCGAGTTTTAGTTCAACTCTCTCTTCCTCCCTAAAAGAGAGACAAGGTAGGGCACTCCGGTCAACGAGCCGATCGGATCCACCGAAGGAAATCGGCCGTAAATTCTCTCCATCGCCTCCAGTCGCCTCGAAATTCCACGTAGACCATAGTCGATAGTTCTGCTTTCCATTCGTGATCTTCATCAGAGTCGCATATACACTGAGAGAGAATTAAAGGTCGCTAACCTCTGCAAACTTTCCCGTTTTGAGCCATCGGAAACGGCTTTGTCAAGACTTCGACTTCACCAAACCGTTGGAAGATAGCTTAGCGACCCGGCCAAAGACTCAAATTACTCACACTCGGGGTGGGTGACGGTGCCGAGGGTATTGATTGTCAAAGGGAGCAATGGACCGTCACCCACCCGGCAGGCTGACCCGGAGTGTGAGTAATTTGAGTCTTTCAGGACTGAGCGAGGCAGTGTTGGTGGATCATGGAGGGCATACAATTTGTCGAGACAAATTTGTATTGTCTCATCTAATGGAACGTTTGTATTGTAAACAATGAACTAACGTCAAACGAGCACATGATTTCATTGTTATGGTTATACGTCTTAGCCCAGTCCGCTAAACTAAAAGAGTCCTTGATAGTGAATTGATTCGTGGAGATGGGCTGAAGTATGCGTACGAGATATGATGCCAAATTGTAGTTGTAAGTGTTTACAGAAGAAACAATCGGACGAAAAGGACAACCATGTTTATGAACCTTAGGAAGGCCACAGAGGACACCAGCTGCACCAGGGGTAGAACCACAGGGTAGTATTTTATGGAAGGTGGCATCATCGATGATTTCATCCTTCTTCAATTTGCCAAGGTACGATATCAAGCTGTCTTCTCTAGACTTCGTATGGTTTCCACCAACACTGCCTCGCTCAGTCCTGAAAGTTCTACTTGAGTTTGCCACTAAGAGGAGCCATTTCATATTTAATGGTCAATACTACGACCAAATTGACGGTGTGGCTATGGGCTCTCCTTTAGGTCCTGTTTTGGCTAACATCTTTCTGTGCCATTTTGAAGAGAAATGTAGCCTGCATAACAGGCATTATTGGGGCGCTCAAGCGGGTTTTAGGTCGCGAGCGCGTAGCGCGAGACACGATCGCGAAGCGCGAGACACGCCAAGGAGAGAAAAGAACCTAAAACCCGCTTGAGCGTCCCAATAACGCCTGTTATGCAGGCTAAGAGAAATGGGTCCTTAACTACAACGCTCGCCCTTGTGTTTGGTTTCGATACGTAGACGATACCTTCACCTTGTTCGACAATAAAAACACAGCAACCCAGTTTCTACAGTACCTTAATAACTGTCACACATATCAAATTCACCGTTGAATTCGAGGATAACTTTGCAATCCCTTCTTGGACTTTCTCATCAAACGACACAATCACACTTTCTCAACATCTATTTACCGAAAGAAGACCTTTACCGGCCTGTACACAAAATGGGATTCCTTCACACCTAGGAAATACAAAGTAAACCTCATCCGCACACTCACTTTTCGTCATCGGCGTACGGGAAAAATTTCGTCGGGGGGGCTGAACTTAATTTGCCCGAATGAGACTCGTGACGTCATCTTTATTCGTCATGATGATGATTCTAGCACTCGCTGACATTTTACTTTTCTACCACTGTGAACGATGCGAAAATGAGCTTCTACATCTCGCATTCTTCGCACTTCACACGGTATCGATAAGATATATTTTACGAGACTTCGACGAAGACATAATTTGAACGACCAGGCTAGTTGTTGGGATTGTCAAGATTTTTACATTGGAAAAACAAAACGAAGATTGCATGACAGAAAAACTGAACATTTTAAAGGGATCACAAGTACTTGTCATGCATCTGCTATTGCAGACCACGTCACATCAACTGGTCACAACTTCAAATGGGACCACTTTGAGATATTGGCAAAAGGTCGGTCTGCAGACCTACCCTTAACGATAATGTCAGCAGCGAAAAGCTAATTCTTTATTAGTTTGCATCTTTTATATGCAAATTTTTTCTCATCTTATGTTATTGTTGTTGGTAATTAGTTACTTATTATTCATTATTATTATTATTATTATTATTATTATTATTATTATTATTATTATTATTATTATTATTATTATTATTACTGAGCCAGGCTCAATGCGCTCACCGGGGTCGGCATTAGATAACAGGGTGAAACCTGAATTCTGCCCAGCGGTCGCAGTGAAAACAATTGGTTTGTGGGGTTGCTCATTCTCGCGGGCGCAAAAATCAGGTTTCACCCGATGTTATTTAATGCTCACCGCTCACCGTTGGCACTGTGAAATTTAATTAGTTCCCACTCCCCGTATCGCTCGCCATCGTCCGTCAAGTGAGACGAGATTATATTGATTGACTCCCAAGCGCATGTTTGCTCAAGTATAACTAGGGAATATTTATATGTTCATGTTTTACTTTAAGTCCTCCACTCTGTTGGGATGTTGCTCTTTATCGTTATCACCTGGTTACTTGCTTTGTCGTCCGCAGAAAAGAGGTCTCTTCCCGATGAATCTGCATCGACCAAAGAACTTCAAGGTATGTATGGACAGCATGCAAACTATACAGTTGCACGTTCCGGCAAGGAATCACAAATGCAAGTGTGCAATGATACAAAAAAAGACACAGGCCTCCCTTATATAATATATAATTATTTCGAGCAAAATCTCAGGAGTTTCGAATTTCAAGCGACTTGTGATTTCAGATTCCATTCCATTCGGTAGAATTAGTTTCGGCGGTGTTAAAAATGCGGAACGAAACTCGTGATGTTGCCGGATGAAATGAACAACGCGAAGGGATGAAACGTACAATCAATTTACACGTGACAGAGCTTTCCATGGATTATTGAACGTTGTTATTTTTCAATTTTTGTTCTTCAAAAATCTATTTCAATATCGACCCCTGATTTGTTCGTTCCCAAAGGAAATCCACCAAATACAAATGGAGGAATATATGCTAAGACTTTGTCACAGATATTTCGATCTGACATAATCATTTAAATTAAAATGCGACAAAATTTTTTTTCTTTTACAGTTTTTAATAATTGCTGTCAGTGACACCCATCCTTGATTTATTTGTTTCCAGAGGAGAACAACCAAATTCAAATGGCGAAAATACGCTACGATTTTGTTTTTATTAGTTGTTTTGATCTGTTATAATTAAAATACGACAATGATTTTTGTTCTATATTTTCAGGTTTTAATTGTTGTCATTGAATGATATGGAACGAAAATGACGTTAAATAATGCAGATTTCAAAGAGTTATCTTTCAAGGCGGCCAAATTTACTCAGGCGAACCAAATGTGATAAGTAAAACAAATATCAAGTAGTGCTTTGGACGATTTTTTTTTTCAATTTATGCGTGTATTGAAAAACATCTTAATCCTTTTTACGTCTTTCATTTTCTTTTTTATTGTAATTTTTGGTGTTTCAGCGGGAGGCCATGAAACTCAACAAAGAATTCTAAAACGTAATTCTGCTCCGTTCGTTTTTATAGCCATGCTCCGTCACGCGTGACGGAGCATGGCTGTAATAGACCGCATTAAAGAAGACTGTGCGCAGGCTACTATTATAAATCAAAGAGAAGCGGATTTTAGCTTGACCGAGCACAATTTTAAGAACAGTCTCGAAATTGCTTTGGTGATATTTTACTGAAAACAAAAGAAAAAAAACAAAAGCATTTCAGCAGTCTGTAGACGTGCAATATAGAGAAAATAACCCTGTCAAACGCCCCCTTGTATGCCTCTTGCATGGTCGTCGTCGTATTTAACAAAGTTTCGCCCGACAACTCCATCATCATGTCGCACAGATCGCTCGAGATGTTAAACCGCAGGTTAATGTTATGTTTCTTTTTTCATTATCATGCATCACACGCTTTGTACAGAGAAATATCTTGCAGCCGTGAGATGTTTATATGATGTTTTATCAATGATCAGGATAAACGAGCATCAGTTTGGCGCCGCATGTAAAGCACGCGGTACCAGTTTGCTTTTATCAACACCTGCCTCTTTCACACTTAAAAAGCGCCGTCGAAATCCGTCGACAAAGCGCAAAAAAAAAACTATTTTCCATCAAAGTCATACAGACTTACGAGCTTTTTCATTTTAAAACGAAATTGAATGCAAGGCTGTCTCTACGGCAATGGAATGATTCAATTGACGGTCAATATTAATTTTCGGCTAACAAAATTTGCCTTCCTCGGGGCTATCAAGTGAGGTCTGACTGGTGCATCTTTCACTTAAAGATCCAGTAAAACCGAGCCAGTACGTTTTATTTACGCGTTTTGTGGCCCTCTGCATTCAAAGGTCTCTATTTCATTTCACGGCAAAATTAGATGCCAAACAATTAAGTTGTGCACGCAGCGTGTTATGGGAAGTTACGACCGCACCACGCTATGTCCGTGATTGAGCCGTCTAAAAACGTGAAATTTCACTTCCGGTGGGTTACAAAACCGCGCGAGAAGAAAGACTGGAAATAGTCCGCTGTGACGTCAATACAAGAATCCCAGTGTCACGGTTTCTCAGTTCCTACATTTTTTGGTACGTGTTGCTACAACCATAGACAACACACCTTAATAGAACAATGTTTCTTCCTCTGGACGCACCAAAAAATGCGAGGAACCGAGAAACCTCGACACCGGCATTCTTGTATTGACGTCACAGCGGACTATTTCCAGTCTTTCTTCTTGCGTAGTTTTGTATCCCACCGGAAGTGAAATTTCACGTTTTTAGATGGCTATAACACGGAAAAGAAAATCGATATAAAAAACTCTTTTCGATTTTCTTATAAGAACACCACGTAATTCCATCAAGCAAATAAAAAAACATCTGTCATATACACTTTAATTTTATAGTAGCAAGCAATCTATGGAACACTGTAAGTAGCGACTGGGTAGCCTGTTCTTTTCCTTTTATTACGACTTTCAATCCTTCACTTCCTCGCATCTCTAACATAATTATAAAACATTATAATTTACTGCTTTCTTCTGAACGCTGTAAAAAAGCTTTTAACCATTTGCCTCTTGTAGCCTTCAGACGCTGCCCTAATCTCCGTGATATACTACCCCCCATCCCCAACTCCCTTGTGGTTATTTCCGTTGAGGAAAGAACTGCGCTACTTGTCCCTACATTTCTGACGGACTTACTAACTATACTTTCTTCTCTACCGGTGAAACGCGTACTATCAAATCTAACCTGACCTGTTACACTAAAAATTTAGTCTACATGATTCAATTTAACCGCTGTAATTTACAATATATTGGAGAGACTAAACGACGTTTGAAAGACAGATTTAATGAACACCGCCGTACTATAGATAATCCTAACACCAAGTCTAAACCTACTACAGCCGCTGAACATTTTCTCTCCTCTCCTAATCACACTGCTAATGACATGCAACTTATCCCCATTGAAAAAATTTTCTCTAACCGAGTCTCAATACATAAGGCCAAAGAAGCTTTTTTAATTTCTAAAGGCAGAACACTTTTTCCTCACGGCCTTAACATTCGCGAAGAAATATACTAATTATTCACTGGCTTTTGTATTAGTTTCCTTTCATTGTTTTCTGTATATTTTTCATTATCAGTTATTTTTATTTCTATCTATCATTGTTATTTTTCTAGGCGTAGCCCTAGGTATTTCCGTTGTTACGTATACATGTCAACTATATATAAAAAGCCAATTTTACCTCATTGTACCTGAAGAAGGCTGGTTTGGCCAGACGAAATATAGTACACCTTTTAAATTTGTATCTACGTTGTATCGGTCCTTGCTTTTTTAGTTCTTTTCTTTCGCCTTTCATGCATCTACCCAGGTTGTCCTGTTTCAAGAAGTCACCTAATATCACAGCCTGCTTAGGATATAAACTCTGGTGGGGTTTGGAGAGTCACGAGAAAGATATTGGGATTTTCGGTTTTACGGTTTTGGCCATTTTTTAGACCGGTTTTTCGGTTTTTGCACTCAAAATTTCCGGTTTTTCGGTTTTCGTATCCGTTGCGGTTTTCGTTTTTTTTTTTCTTTTTTTTAACATCTGACTTCGTTTTTATCTCGTTAAAGCGCATGCGCGCGAAACGAGATATAGGAGTCAGTAGAATATGGGGACAAAAGTTGTTAACAAATTTTTGTGGACTTTTGTCCGGGGGGGTTAGTTGTTTCTTCTTTATAGAAGCTATATTAGGGCATTGAGGATATGGTTGGTTAAACCGGTTAGGATTTCAAGAAGGGCGTCACATACTGCTCCTAAAATTTTTGGGGAACACCCCCGGACCTATTGTTAATTTCCCTTGGGTATCGGGATGTCAAAACTTGTGATGAACTTGTCATATCTCACATTACGTTACCGCAAAGGTATTAAGTTCTTCTTAAGTTTCGATATCTCACGTTACCTATCAGTTTCAATCATTTGTCGTAAAGCCATTTAAGCTGCCTTGCGTTTTTTTTTTGGCAAACGCAGTTTGAGAATTTCACGGTGTATTTTTACGAATGGAGACGTTTTAAGAAAGTTAAATGGGACGGGAAAGTTTGTGTTTTAATATGAGCGATATGGTAAAGCAAAATTGCGTTTGTTCTATTTTGATTCATTGCTATTACGGTTTGATTATGCAATAGTATGGGAAAGACGTCATAGTTTTGTTAATTTAGCTACCGTGCACAAGGATATTTTGCGGGTCGCGGAGACAACTAAAATTTCTGCTGGAAGGAAATGTTTGCGGATTTCTGGTCAAGTATAAATAAAATCCAAGGCATCGGTATTAAACTGCAATTTTACTTCCTGACCGGAGGTTGTATAGTTCCCATAGTTATGGTTGCTGTTCTGGCGCCAATATGAACATAAACAACGAGAAAACTAGTGAGTGAATTATTGTACCTTGTTGTAAAAACGTATCAGTATTATGATAACAGTCTCTGGTTCTTTTGAGGACGTGTCTGGAGTTGAATCGGGAATACAAATGACTGTTGTGCCGGTTGTCTAGGAGTTCACTGTTATGAGAGTTATGAGTTATGAGAGTTCACCGTTCTGTAAAATGAGGACCGGATGGCGGCGGATGGCGGATGGCGGACGGCGGATAATAAAATGCGGATAACAAAATGCGGATGATAAAATGCGGATGAAAAAAAAAACAGAAAAATAATTCCTTACGATTTTTACCAAAAAAAACAAAAAACAAAGAAAGAAAAGAAGCAGAAATAACTTTAAAATGGCACGAAACAAAAACACGAAACATTAACTTTATTGTCCAAACTGTCTTCAAGTTCCACTTCATGCCTCACTCAACCCTAGTTGGAAAATATATGAATGTTGCGTTTCGAGTTTGACCGATTGTGCAGTCTGCACGTGTTTGAGGATGGAGTCCGACGAGTGTGACGATTACGGGCTTTTAAAATCTGTGTTTAGGAAACGGTAAGTTAGTAGAGTTCTTAAATTCGATTTAACTTCACCTGTTACTTTGCTTCACAAACAATCTTTTCTGACTTTTTATTCGTGTTGTATCTGGTTCGTTGAAGAGTCAGGAAGGTGATGCAATTGAGTGTTTTTATCATAGATATGTTAAAAGGGTTAATTACTACACTAGTTTCCGTTATGGATATCTTTGGAATGCATGTATTCAGATAAGACTTTTTGAGTGTTCCACTGTCACGATCATTCATTCCTGTGTTATCCTTTGTGAAAGCAAGAGCAACAATTCCGACCGCCATTACTGTGTCCGATCCAGAACTGTTGGCATGTGATGCTTGTCTTGATGCTTGTGGTGCAGTGTGATTTGGGGAATTCTTCCATGCCAAGTTTCCTCCTTTTATTGCTAGTCAATATTTGAACATTAACCAGCTCGAACTGCTTACAATCAGGTCAGCGTATACGCACTGGACAATCAACGTTCAACGAACGCCTTCATGCAGCGTTGTCTACGTGAAATTTGGTTGTTGCTGTCTCTTAACAATATCCGTTTATCTGCGCGTTACATTTGCGGGAAGTCATAGTCTAACGTTTTAGCGGATGCGTTGAGTCGTTCTTACTCAGACTCCTCGTACTCAGACTATTTGCAGCATGCCGTAGCTACCTTGAACCTTACCCAAGTATTTCCTAGCGATTCTATGTTCGTTTTTAATGTATATTAAGTAGCTACTTCCATTTATTTTCATAGATCCTTATTAAGTTTATTGATTTTTCTTTCTTTCAATCTGTTTTTCAATTTTATCTCGCAGATCACATCGACGCTTTGCAGCAGTATTTAGGAACTATCCAGGCAGGTCCATGCTTTTTGCGACTCCACAAAGCGCTCTATGAGATGCTATATGCGAACATATTTATTGTTTTGCCAATATTTAGATTTCTTGCCTTTCCCAGTTTCCAAATCCGTTTATTTGCTTTATTTAGTTTTTTTTTGTCACGTTCTTTAACGTCATACCGTTCGATCGTTAATTATTTGAGCATTATTTCACATATTAACCGCTCGTGTGGTGCCAGTTTTGCCTTTCTTGACGATTTAATATGACGTTTATCTTGCCAAACGAGCGGTGCGTCGGATCTTGGGTGATTGTGTCGCACGAAAAGAACCGATCACTGTTGAGATCCTTTTACAATTGTCCCGTCTTTTCGATTTAGATAATCATTTGCACGTCTGCATGCGTGCTTTATTTTTAGCAGCCATCTTTTCTTTTTTACGTATCTCTAATTTAGTAGTTTGAAATTGGCGATTTCCAGGCGTGTTTTTTTGACACTATCTAGCATGACTTTCACACCGCAAGGGGTTTTGTTGCGCATCACGCGCACTAAGACACTCCAGTTTCGGGAGCGGGTTTTAGAAATTCCCTTGCCGTTTATTCCCGGTTCGCCCCTTTGTCCTGTCACCGCGCTTAGGCAGTATTTAGCTAGTGTACAATTGTCGCCCTCTTCACCATTATTCGTTTGTCAATCTCGGGGATCGTACAGGCCTATCTTGGCTCACCAGTATAATGCTCTTTCAACCATTGGGTTTAATCCCGCACAGTATTCCTCACACAGTATTCCTCGCACAGTTTTCGTCGCGGAGGCGCTACATTTGCTTTTTGTAATCGAGCGCCTACAGCTTTTATTAAATCGCATGGCGATTAGAAGAGTGACGCATATTTAATCTATCTCACTCTTTCCAACGAAAATAATTTTAAAATTATCCATTCTATCACAACCAGACTCTCTCCCACATCGTAACTTCTTCTTCTCAAACCCTTTTTTTATTCTTTTTCCCCTTTGGGTTTGGCGGTTTATTGAATAAACATACGTTTAACCCCATCTACTGAGTCTGTTTGTGGTAGTAATTGAGTGTTTTTATCACAGATATGTTAAAAGGGTTAATTACTACACTAGTTTCCGTTATGGATATCTTTGGAATGCATGTATTCAGATAAGACTTTTTGAGTGTTCCACTGTCACGATCATTCATTCCTGTGTTATCCTTTGTGAAAGCAAGAGCAACCCCCCCCCCCCCCCCACCCCTCACCCGGTTTAGGGTGTTGTTTCTTGTGCAGTATCAATTTGAATAAACATAGTTCAACATCCGTTTAACCCCATCTACTGAGTCTGTTTGTGGTAGTAATTGATAAGAAAAAGTGCGTGTGCTATAGCTTTGAAGTTGTTAACTATTTTCCTCTCGTATGTTATTGTGTTTGGCCATTTATAATCGCCAAAATGGGAATCTGAATAACTGGTAATATATATTTAAAGTTAACTTGGTCAGGGGTGAAAGAGTTTTGTTTCCTAAGTACTAGAAAATCATACTTTTCATACTTTTCACGTTTTTTAAATTTGGCTTTCTTTACATTTATCTATTAAACATATGATACATATATTAATTTGAGAATATCAGTATTATAAAAGTGACAGGCCAAACACGACTCCCGCTAGTTGCATAATGTATAAAGAAACCTCTAGAATAGCTTTCCCAAGAAGGTCTACGAGATATTTGTTCCCCTTTGATCACCAAAATAGAGATGTGACAAATGCTCGATGTATTGTATGACTCTTTTATCTTTGGGATATAAATCTCTTTAATGACAGGAGGTCAGTTTACATGCTGTGCACACTCACTGCCATTTATAGAATTATTGTTTCCAGTCTATGCCTTCGTTATGCTAGTTCTCTTGGCATATGTTGGAGCGTCTTTGGCTAACTTTTGTTGCAAGATAAGTAGTGATCGGCTGCAGTTTTTGTTAATTGTTATGAATATGCTTGGATCAGTCAATCTCTGAGGCTCGATTTCCGCCGCTTTCTCTCGTCCGGTCTCTGAGCCTCCAATCTCTCAGCCGGTGATTTAGTGTCTAAGTCTGCGGTGTGCAAGACTTGTGAGAAAGTGGATCTTTATCACGGATGTAAGTGTCCAAGATCAAAGTCTGAAGCTGCCGTATCTCTACTGGAATAATGACTTCTTGCAGTTTATGTTTTAGCTCCTTGTTTTATTCTGTTTTTGAGTAGTGTTTCTTGGAGCTTGAAGAACCTCCTGATCCGTTGTTTCATAATGGCGTTCGGGATTGCATCCCGACATGGCTTGTACAGATATGGTGATCTGTTTTGAAAATCTCACGGATGCTAGTGAATTCTTACGTTTTTCCACAGTTTATTTTTTAGTATTTATCAAATAATTATCCTCAAGCTGTAAACTGCGCATTGTAAATTGGCGTAGAAATAATGGCAAAGTCCCGGGTCGGCGTCATCTAATTACCATTTTGTAAATTCAAATCTCTAAAAATAAACTCACAAACGCAACTTTGAAATCAATAAATATTTTACCATTAAACTGTTCAAAAGTGTTGAATAAATTGGATATTATATTTCGTTATTACAAAACATTGACATTCGAAGAGTGTGAGGTCACCTTCGCATTTCTCCTGGTCTTCAGATGCCAGAGTTTTATCCAGTTGGTCTAAAAGCCAGTCTTGGCTAGATAAATAAACTTGTTCAGCCGAATGGAGGTTACGATAAAAATCGCGACATTCGCGAAGAATATTTTTATCGGAAGTCACGATTGAACTGTTGGCACGCAACTCTGAAATTGAGTCGCGTGTTTGTCGCTGATTTTCAAGCTGGTAGAAATACTCCCGGGAAATACTTGGTCGGTTTTTCCCCCAGCTTTATCCACTGTTTTTTACTGCGAATGATGGCGTTTTTAGGAGATCTTTGATCTCCGCCAAACGCGTGTGATCATCTGTTGTATTTAAATTACCACGAGACAGGACTTCTCACGCTTACGCTCACGGCATCGGTAGTAGGGGGTGGCCGGCAGTTTCTGGAGAAGGGTCGCACGGAGGTTCATTTTTTTGTTTTGTAGTGCAAATTAGGACCTTTGTTATTTAAACCTCACTGGGATTACAAAATTTAAATAAGAAAGGAAAAACGAAATGAGTTCTGGTAGTTGTAGTCAAATGACGCTATCGTGCAAATGGCCTATTGTGGTTACAGGGGGAGTGTCGTTGCTGGTTGCTGTAGTGGGGGTCGGGAGGCCTCTGGTGTCCCCCCTCCGGGCACTGGAGCCTCGCGGTTCGCCTCGCGGCGTTTCGCCTTCGGGGAGTCTTTAACAACGCGCTCGGAAGACTGGCACCGGTAGCATAGTATTGGCTGGCCAGTGTACTTAAAAAAATAACTCGAGCCCTTGAGTGACTTATTTGCGTGGCACTGCCTTTTGTAAACGTGTGAATTCTATGACACGGATGCCGTTCTCGATGTGCGCGTAGCTTTGAAGCAAAGCCGGCGGACTGCTCGCGCTTTGAGGTCGCCGTATTGTTCCACGAGTTGTAGCAGGTTTTCATCGGGGAATTCAACGGGAATGAAGCATGACACGTGTAGTGCTTTTTGCCGTAAAAGGCGTAAAGGGATAACGCGGCTTTCGCAGTCAAAGCCCGATGCCGCCAACCGCGTGGCCGATTCTGTCCCAACGATTTCTTCCTTAAAGTTCGGTAACGACTGCGCTATAATGAGCGAGTCAAGATCCAGGTTTTCCTCCACTATCAAGCGGACAGTAAGTTCTAGTGTGGGCGAACGGCTGGTGTGCGGTACGCGCGGCCATCTCCACGTAACGCGAGGGCGAGAAAACTCGCGAGACCAAAACCCAAATTGAAAAGCACGCACTCACCAAAGCGAAGACAGTTGGTTACAAGACGCTTTCTTGCTTGTGGTGAAAAAACGGCACCAAATCTTGTGAAAAAAAGCTCTCCTTAGTCGTCGAAGTTGAGGATTATTCTGGCTTTTGGTCTTGAAAAAGTGGAGCACTGATGAGAAAAGATCCCCCAATGCTGTACAGAGAAGTTGTTAGCAGAGGGGCACGGGTTCCCCTCTTTTTGCAAAAAAAAATAATAATGATGATGATAAGGCCCAGCCTATAACATTTTCTAAACACGTCTATTGTATAACCAAATAATAGGACCCCATTTTAGTTACTAGCGTGAAAATGTAAATAACTTCTGTAAAAATGCAAGGACCACTAGAACAAACAGTAGCAATATATAGCTGGACCGTTACTTGTTTATTAGCCTATCGTGTGCCAGCAATTTATCTTAGCCCATTTTAAATATTGTAACCGTTTGTTTCCATCTTCACCAAGCTTTCCTAGCCCCTGATGAAGGTTAGTTTTGTCTAACCGAAATATCGGGCATATCTTATTAAAAGAAATCGAACTAATTTGCTGTCTGATCAGCCTTTTATGTTAAAGTTGTTTTTTTTTTTTGAAAATGTAAAGCCCATTTCGTGAACATAAATTTCTATTGGCTGATATGCATCATGTGATGTTTTCATGTACGTATTTTAAGTAGACTTAATCTAAAGGTGCGCTACAACGGCATCTTTACCATATTCACTATCAATTCTTCTATTTTGTTTTTATTAACCACACGTTCTAACGCTTTAACGAGATGGCTTGAAGAGCCCTTTGATTATTCCTAAACCTCTTTATTTCACCTCGGTCAATCCGTGTAGGTTTACGTGGTGCGCCATCCATCACTCATCCAGGTCAATAATTTAAAATGAAAGGAGAAAGCTGAGCTTGAAGAAATCGCTGATTAAATTAAATGTCGCATAAATGACCACCTAGAAAAAGGGGTGCGGATGGGGTGGGGGTAGGTCCCTATCAATTGTGCAAGCTTAATTTTTTGGCATATTAAATTTGGAAAAACGAGCGTAATTTTTGCACTTTTTACAAAAGTAACACTGCTAGCATAATTGGCATATTTTTATTTTTTTAAGGGAACATTACCAGAGTCATGACTTGCTTGGTCTCTAAGATTGATTATTTTCAAGTTCTGTCCGTGGTTTAGTCTGTTTCATTCATCTGGGGTAGGGTGAGGAAGGTTACCGCAATACTGCGTCGTTCGTCGTCTAGAGGACTGGGCACATCGGAAGCAAAAAAATCCGGCGTCGAGCAACTTACAGATACGAGAAGAAGAAGAGCCAACCGATAGGCCAGAACCCGCACAAATTGCTAGAGATCGGGGCCTGAAGCAAACCAAAGGCAAATACAAGACCGAGGGGGAATCTGACGTGAAACTTTACTTTAAGAAAAAGTAGCATAATTTTCAAAAACGAGCATAATTTTGAGCGTGATAATTTGGAAAAAAATCGGGCACTGCAAGTAGCATAAATATGCTAATGCTGCTACAATCGATAAGGGCCTGGGGGAGGGGGGGGGGGGGGGGAGGGAGTGACTGGAAAAAATTTCCGCCCATCGGGCTTTATCTTTTTACATGATAACGGTAAGGAGTCGGGCCTTAACCACACCAGACATTACCGGTAACACTTACTTTAGTCAATATTTGCTTTTTAGTGAGTTTACGTGAAGCTTGTACAGCATATTCGTGAGTATTTCACGGCAGACCGCAAACGGAAAGCTCTTGTTCGCCATTTGCCGTAAAACGCAATGCTTCACAATCTCTAATGATTCACCGCAACGCATTATCTTTACATCAGATCGTGAATCTATGTGACGCATAACTGGACTAACTAAGCGTTGGTCTCACTGGTATAAACATATCCACTCATACATT
Organism: Cladopsammia gracilis; assembly: GCA_022457155.1. Lineage (NCBI taxonomy): Eukaryota > Metazoa > Cnidaria > Anthozoa > Scleractinia > Dendrophylliidae > Cladopsammia > Cladopsammia gracilis. Next base: position 302,554 of record JAJGOT010000405.1, on the reverse strand, counting down.
CGTTCAAATGGTTGTCTGTTGCCGGATAAACGACGGACATATCAACGAATGAGTCTATTTAGTTAATTGTATATAAACCGTTATATATAACATATATATAACATATATAACATTTGTGTAAGAAATATATAATATACAATACAATACTTGTTTATTCATGATGTTTAACAATATACAAAAGTGTATAAATATACAGAATCAAGAAGATAAGAAAATAAACTAGATAAAATACATCACGAAAAGGAAACACGAGGTCTACCCTATAACGTTTCCTAAAAAAATAATAAAAATATATTAAATTACCTATCACTATTTACATATTCACATATTTAAAAAAGACTTTATTCTCGCTTTAAACAGTTTAAAAGATTCTGCTTCAATCACATACTGCGGTAAATTATTCCATTCTTTCACTATGCGAATAAAGAATGAATATTTATAGTTCTTAATTCTTGCATTTTTCACACCTAATTTAAAAGAGTTTTCATTTTCATTTATTTGTTTACTCCAAACCTTTACAGATGTTAATAATTAAATCATCACATTATATTAGGAAGGAGAGGAGAGGGGCACATCTAGATAAACTAATATTGTGCCCCCAGAGTGCCCCCAGAGTGGTTAGACTCGTGTCCTTTTATCTAGAGTAAACTTCAGGTTAATTAAGCCAAAAACAGTTTTATAGCATTCTATAAGTGAAATGAAGTGTCTCCGCTTCTCTAAGGTTATAAAATACATCGCATAATATATAACACATATATACTATATAAGTAAAAATAACATATGTTATTTATTTATTGTATATAAACTGTTTCTAGCTTATATTTTTTTCTTTATATATAAATAGTTCAACTTGTATCTGGTTTCGCCCCATACGCTGGTCAAGTGTCCGTGTATCATCGTGGGGCCTGGGGCATGGTTTGCTCGGACGGCTGGGATGAGAACGATGCTTTGGTTGTTTGCCGGGAACTGGGCTTTCCTGGTGTTGCCATGGTAGCAAATCATGGTTTCTTTGGAGTCGAGGGGACAATAAATATCGAGCACGTGGGTTGCTATGGCAACGAAACAAAATTCAGCGAGTGTTCATACAAAACAACGACAGAGTGGTCGGAGTGTAGAACTGAATGGAACAAAGAGGCTGGAGTGATCTGTAAAGCTGGCAACAGCACGGATCCTAGAGGTATTTATACTAACTTAAGTTGTTAAGATCAAACCTTGTGCATGTATTAGATGAACTGTTGAAATACCAAACATTTTATCCAACTCTTTGTGGGCGAAACATGTTCAGTCGCGATTTTATTTAGTTGCAGTGACATTGATGTTGGTGAAAATGCATGTTCGCAAAGTCGAGACTGTACTCGGCATTACCAGATGGACTGGAACGAGTGTCGACTGAGCAGTGAGCACGAGGCTCTAAAACATTCATGTTTTATTTATAATTAGTGCTCAATCGAATAAAAAGCAACTTGTTCAAAACTTTACGCGGTAATAACAGTGCACTCCTCTTCGCGATAAGAAATTGTCTGGCCGAATGAGATTCTTTCAAGTAAAAATATCGATTGATCTTTAAAAATGTGAACAGTATGACACTTTACCGACGTAAGTCTCCTTTACGTAAACGGTCGATGCCGTTTTCACCAGTCATAGGAAATTTTTTCTATCAGAATCTTCTACCTAGAATTGAACCCTCCTTCAATTCATCACTACACCAGTGCGTTGATCGGGCAAACCCACGAAAAATGTACTATTATAAAAGATGCTTTTCTTAATGATATATTTATAGCGGGTGACTATATCCCTAAACTGTCCTAAGCATGATTGCAGAATCTAGCTTAGGTCTTATAATCGTCGCTTTATCTAGGACCAATTTTATCTTATAACAAACAGCCTCCTTTCGTCCTAATCCAGGCATAAACTAGAGCAGAAATGGCATCGATTATTACAAAAGGCTTGATTACTAATTAAAGTTAATGATGGCATCGACCGTTTACGTTAGGAAAAATCAGCCTCGCCAACATTGCGTTTTTTACCATATTAAACATTAAAATAACCCAGGCTATTTGGAATACGGATACCAGCCATAAGTAGGCAATTTCCTGGTGAGTACCGAATGAGATTCCAATAAAGGTTCACAAAAACACTGTCTCTAATTTAGAATGGCTTCCGCAGCGACAAGTAATACTGAGCATAGCAAGAGATTGCCGGTTTGGCACTGTTTTTGCTCAACTTTGTAACAGGTCTTACTCGAATAGAAAGACACTGTTTCTTTTATATATAATCAGTGAAAAAGTTGACATTGACATCCTCAAATTATCGAAAAGAAAACTTTAAAAAAACATACAATAAATATTCGAGGGGTAGGGGGGGGGGGAGGGGGTGTAATTTGTGATGAAGGGCTCGTAAAACGAAGCAAACGCAAATTGTTTTTGACACTTTATTGAACATTCGGCAGCAATCCAAAAAGGAGGGTTGTCCAATACACCCGAACTGAGTCGATTCGTCTAGGTTTGCTGACGAACCGACAACCGGAAGTCGATTTGCGAGAGACTTAGAAAAAATACGGAAAGAAGGCTATGAACACTAAGGAGGGTAGCAAATGTTGACGATTCGACTCGATTCGACTCGAATCGCGCGATTCGTCTTGCGTAAAGTCGAATCGACTCACTGGAAGTCGATTTGCGAGAGACTTAGAGAAATATACGGCAAGAAAGCTATAAACACTAAGGAGGGTAGCAAATGTTGACGATTCGACTCGATTCGACTCGAATCGCGCGATTCGTCTAGCGTAAAGTCGAATCGACTCACCGGAAGTCGATTTGCAAGAGACTTAGAAAAAAATACGGCAAGAAAGCTATGAACACTAAGGAGGGTAGCAAATGTTGACGATTCGACTCGATTCGACTCGAATCGCGCGATTCGTCTTGCGTAAAGTCGAATCGACTCACTGGAAGTCGATTTGTGAGAGACTTAGAGAAAAATACGGCAAGAAAGCTATGAACACTAAGGAGGGTAGCAAATGTTGACGATTCGACTCGATTCGACTCGAATCGCGCGATTCGTCTTGCGTAAAGTCGAATCGACTCACCGGAAGTCGATTTGCAAGAGACTTAGAAAAAAATACGGCAAGAAAGCTATGAACACTAAGGAGGGTAGCAAATGTTGACGATTCGACTCGATTCGACTCGAATCGCGCGATTCGTCTTGCGTAAAGTCGAATCGACTCACTGGAAGTCGATTTGTGAGAGACTTAGAGAAAAATACGGCAAGAAAGCTATGAACACTAAGGAGGGTAGCAAATGTTGACGATTCGACTCGATTCGACTCGAATCGCGCGATTCGTCTTGCGTAAAGTCGAATCGACTCACCGGAAGTCGATTTGCAAGAGACTTAGAAAAAAAATAGGCAAGAAGGCTATGAACACTAAGGAGGGTAGCAAATGTTGACGATTCGACTCGATTCGACTCGAATCGCGCGATTCGTCTGGCGTAAAGTCGAATCGACTCACCGGAAGTCGATTTGCGAGAGACTTAGAGAAAAATACGGCAAGAAAGCTATGAACACTAAGGAGGGTAGCAAATGTTGACGATTCGACTCGATTCGACTCGAATCGCGCGATTCGTCTTGCGTAAAGTCGAATCGACTCACCGGAAGTGGATTTGTGAGAGATTCACAAAAAAATAAGGCAAGAAGGCTACGAACGCTAGGGAGGGTAACAAATGTTGACTATTCGACTCGTACTTGGAAGCTTGCACTTATGTCACTACTATGTGACGTTGCAAGGCAATAAATCGACTCAACGGAAGTCGATTTGCGATAGACTTTAAAAGATTAAATGCAGCAAAAAGGCTATTTACACTGGGGATGGTAGCAAATGTTATGTTATGGAATTGAATTAATTCGAGTTGTATCGGTACGTTTTGCTCCCGTAAAATCAACTGTACCGTACTCAAGAAAAGTCGTTTTCATTGAGCGCGGTGGCTCACGGGTTAGCTCATTCCTAGAGCCTTATTTTGAATTGGTTCGCGAACGCATTCTCGTCTGCAAAAAAAGTCGAGTAATAACAACCCAAAATATTGAGTAAAATGTTGAATCCACATTGACGCCAAAAATTGAGTAAACTGAAGCATCAGTGTTGAGTAAAACATACCCAACAATGTGAGTATAAGGTCAAAAGCACAAGTTCAAGTTGTTGGGAAAGCCGTTAATCGTGGGGGAGGTTACGGGATGGAAACCCCATGCGTTTACAAGTTTACTGGACAGCCAAGAAACGTTGATATGCTTAATAAATTATATTAGACATTCCAAATAACCGATCGGTAAGAAAAGAACAGGAAATGGACTTGAAGAGAAAAGCCACAGTGGAAGGCAGCAGAAACAAGAAGGCAAAATAACTTTGAGAGCCTTGAAATGCTGCAATATTGAAGTCTTTCAGATCTTTTGTAGTATCTATTCATGCATCCTTTTTACTGAACACTACAATGAACATGCTAACCACTAACACCTTTGCCTAAAAACATTCAATAAAATATTAATGCATTATTGTTTGTCATATGGTGTCTGTTTTCATTCAGCAGCCTCACCAGGCATTTTGCCGACTGGTCGTATTAACGGGGTAATTTTATAAAGAAAATAACGACTGAGGACTCCAAAAGATGGTCGTTGGTCGTAATAACGGGGTTTTCAGATAAGAAAATTAGTGGGCTTTTGTTCGGGCCACAATAAAGTGGTCGTAATAACGGGGTGGTCGTATTAACGAGGTGGTCGTATGACGGGGTTACTCAATATACGGTGTTAAAACAACTCACAAGAATTTCATCCTGGTTTACTCGTTTAATGAGAAAACGTCACTCATATCAAAAAATGCTTCTTTCAATAGTTAGTAAATTTATCCACACACAAAACACAAAATTGGTACATAATATCAATATCTCTATGTGTACCCCAACAGTTGTGAAATGACATAATAAAGTAGACTTTCATTGATCTCTGCTTTAACAAAAACCCTATTTTGTCATAAACTTGGATCAAATAAATCCATTATATAAATTATTTCTTTTTTGAAATGGCTCTTCCCAATAAAAAGTAATGCTTAAGGCTGCCAGTAAAAGAAGCTGCTTGTCAGCAGCCAAGTGCATTTCAGCCTCAGGCAAATCAAGGCTGCCTTCCATTATGATAAAAGGAAATGGCTTTTCCTTTTCCTGTGCAACTTGATTTGCAGTCGTGTCACTTCCACCCTATTAACCTAACAAAAAAAAAAGGTAAGTTAAAACATTTTTACAGCATAATACAATAATAATTTTACATTTTATATTAATCATGGAGTACATATGTTATTCATTTGAAATGCATAAACTAAAGGTAAAAATAAAACTAAACATCCCAGCAGTCGTAACATCATTTCTTTATCTGAGTCAGAATGTTTCATGTGAAAAGACAGAAGTCTCAAGGAGGGAACAACACTTGAATTTTTGGTTAAAATTTTGTTACAGCTTATTGACTGTTTGACCCCCTCCCCGAGTCCCTATAATGGGCAATATGGGATGCTCCGCCCAAAAGGGGTACCTTTTTTAGGCTGGAGGTATATGAAAGGGTAGGGAAAACATGAGTCATGAAGTATAAAAAGGTAGGGAAAACTGCCATTTAAGTATTATAAAAAAGGACCATTCAAAATATAACAAACAGATGCACATAAAGGCTACATAAAAGGGGTACCATTTTCAATAAAAGCTATATGAAAGAGGTACCATTTTCAATGAAAGTTATACGAAAGGGGTACCTTTTGTGTCCAAAACAGTATATGAAAGGGTAAGGGTTTGAATCCTCAGGCGATTAATCAAGAAAATACAATTTCCGTGTTTACATGATGTCTGTATTAATTATTAATAAATGACAGATTGTGCAGTTTATCGTTTTAAAAGAAAAAAAAAAAACAGTACTGTTCCACATCTCACCCCAGAATTGTGTGGGCAATAGAATAAAAAGACATTATACTTACAGGAATAAAGTGTATGAAGTCCTGCAGACTTGACTTTAGGAGGAAAGGAAGCACAGCAATGGCAACCTGTACTTTTTCATGTCGTGAAAAAGAAAACATATTTTCATTATTAATAATGCAACAGAGATGACAAAAAGATGTGAGAGAGAGATGACATTTTCCCCGACAAAAAAGGTTCTTTAAAACAAAATAAAAGTAATTAAGGGGAGCAATTTTGTATGACCTTAAAAATTGGTTTTAGAGTACCGGTAATAGCTATTGACATTTTTACCGAATTGTCACAGCGCTTTTCAATAAATCACAAAAATGACTTCACAGATCTGGTTGTCTTTGAAAACCTGCAAGTTTTGATACCAATCTGTTGAAAACTGGCAGAAATTTATACAAGAGCCCAAATTTGCATGTTTTAAAGGCAGATTTTCAAAAAAAAAATTCACTGGGTTAGTAAATTTGGTGCAAATAAATTGATCTGTGAAGATCAACGTTTTATTGTTTTAATAAAAAGCACTCTCAAAAATTTCAATTTTGTGTAACATTGGTGAGGTCCTGACCATTTGCATTTCCTCGATCTGCTAGTTCTTGAAGAGATCAAAACAAGCTTTTTTTGTTTTTCTCCTGAAAATATCCCAAATAAGGAAAGAGTGTTGCTCAATTGGCCAATCAGAATGCTGAAATTAATGAGTGATTTGTCAAAGAAACTATCCATTATTTTAAAATTAATATTAACTGCTAGAAAGTTTTAATGGGACAACAGCAGATCAATCAAAGAAATAACCAAAAGCCTGATTTTACAAACAAAAACTGTTTTCAATTGAGTGTCAAAATTAATTTTGTGATTGCTTTTAATTAATGGTTTTGTATTCCTATATTCTGTGATTGCAACAAAGTGCTTTAAACTGTTATCCCATTTTCCCACAAATAACCCCACAGTTACATGTATTTGCTTAGAGTTTTTAATGGTTAATTGTCGGGGTCAGTGTTGTAATTGACCAAAAGTTAAAATAGTTGGTTTTTTGTAGGTTTATAATTTGGTCACCTGGAACAGCCACCACATTGGACACATGTGTGAACTAGTTCCAGGCTCCCTATACTATGACATTCCCCTCTTTTAGAAAATAAATAAAAGAAATATAGGCTTACATATCATGTACATAACAATATTGCAAACAGGGCTAATGTTAAATAAAAATGAACACATATTTACAGAGCAGGTATACTCTAATTGACTTAATAAACAACTGTCCAAATGTTCACATAACAGCACTTTAAATAACAGCATACAGATTGGGCATGCTCTCATCAAAGCAAATAATGAGTGTCAAACTGATATTGTCACCTCAACAAATGTTCTTTAGTCCTTTAAACTTTTCTAGGACTTGTGTCTTGTTAACTGGCTCGTCGCTTCGACGAGTCAGTTCTTAAAATACCCTCTTTTTTTTTTTTTCGGCCTGTCGGGTCACCTGCCCCGGGAATCGCTTTTGCTGCGGCCAACACCGTACCTAGTTCACTTGCGGTTGTCAGAAATGGCGTAATCAGTGATGTCGGCAACTATAATTCAAATATTTACCGTTCTAATTTCGACGGAATTGTTAAAAATTAAATCTCTGTGATTTTCGGATGCGATCTATTTCTGGTAAAAGGTAAGCGAGTTGAATTTTTCTAACCAAATCACGTAATAAAAAAACACGTCCCGGCAGGTCACAGAACTGCTGAGTAAACAATTCTCAAGCATTACTCCGTGGAGTCACGTTCAAATTCCGCACATCTCGTATTTATGTCACGCTATTTGATCAATCATGTTGATATTGTTAATTTATTCGAAACCCCATCACCGATTCTCCAAAATGCCTGTGTTAAAACAATCCTGATTCCTTGTAGTAGGTGGTTTCAAGGATTTTAAAGCGAAAAAAAACAATACAAAGTTCAAAGAAAAAGATATAGACCTGAAATTGTAGCCTCCTTGAAGCAAAGTGCGGAATGTAAAGCGGACTGTGGAATGTAAATGTGGACTGGACTGTGCATATTAATAGACTCTAGATTGTATATTGTGGACTCTAAAATGAAAACCGGGTGGAAAATGAGACCAAACGAGCCAGTTTCGAAGCCCAACGGGCTCCTTGTTTAATCTTAAGCTGGCTTTATTGGCCGCCACATCCTGAACGTGTGTCTGTGTGTGTTTGTAAAGTCCAGACTCCCGCTGCTTATACATATCAGGCCTAAATTACTCATGACAATACATATTATTGCTTTGGTTTTGGTCTGTTATGACACTTGATTACAAACCACTCTTTTACTATACATTAGGGTACCTTCATCGTTTTATCTAATTTTTATCAACACAATCTTCTACATCATCCTCCCCTAGCTCCAAGAGTTTTAAAAATTTCCCCATTCCACACTTTCTTTTCTTTAACCTGTTCTTTCCAAGTTCAATAATTTGTTCGACAACTTGGCCAAACATATTGAAAAGTTGTCAAAAGACTTGTGTCCACACCAAGAATTCTCTCAAATTCAGCAACTATCTAAGAAAACAAAGGTTTGGTAATACATTTAAAGCATATGTGAAAATAAACGACGTCGCCATTTTTAAATTTAAAATTGTTAGAATATTTTCTGGCAGTTTATTCTTGATAATGGTGTCATGACGACACCGCATTATGTTGTTCGATTATATTGTTTCTTTTCACATGCTTATCTAGCCTGAGATAAGAGAGATACCTTACAATGTAATGTTAAAGGGGCAGTTTACTCCAGAAGGCACCCTTTTTTTCTCCACTAATAATCAAAGGCTCCTTGCGAGCCAAGTCGTGAATATGAAACAACTATCAGACCTTTTCCTACCCTACACAAGGCACTTATGTCCAGGATTGCAGATAATTAGATGCATGACAAATTTTGATATCCAACACAAAGTGTCCCATTAAGTCTAAGTGTTAACTATCTTTTTTGAAATGTAAGGTAAGCATAAGTATTAAGTGTTGTTTTTAGGTTAGGGTAAACGCACCTGTTTATCTTCATATGTATCACAGTGTAAATAGCGAAAAAGCATTATCATTTCTGGTGTTCTATTTTGAATAACAGATAATAATGATATAATAATCATATTTTTATAATTTTATTTTGCACCTTCTACAGGCCACAGTGCTGCAACCAGCTAATGTTGAATGTGACCCAAGTGACCTCTTTCGTTTAACCAACGCAAAAAGCACGCCCTTTCTCGCCAATTTTATTTAACACCTTAAATTTTTCGTTGCCCTCTACGTCACTGACGTCAAATCGGCACTCTTGGTACCCTTTGACCACACATTTTTTATTAAAGAGTGGACTTGAAGCATGGTATGTGTTTTCTTTTTATTCTGTCTGTCGCTCCAAAAAACACTCTATTCTTTAAAAATATCAAAAATCAAAATATCATTGCATAGCATTTCATGGCCACGGACACATACATGTACTATTTACCAATCATCTTCAACTTCAACTTTATTACTTCCATCACTACTTAATACAATAAATAATATAAATTTTCTCAATAACAAGCTTTAAAATCAAAAGTGATGAGGAGTCTATAGAAAAGCAGAAATGCCTGAAGTAATAGACGCCCTTCAACGGTCATTACATAACATAACTTTAGGTTGAATGCTTGTTTTACAATTAAATTGAAGATAACAATAATGATAAACATTGTAGAAGCAATAAAGAGTGAAAATTTTGTTTACTGGAGAATTATTTGCCACTACTGTCATTGTCCTGCTTTGACAGAATTTTTTGCTTGATACATTTTTTAAAAGAGAAAATTAACTTAATATCTTTTGTCTTTTTGTCAATGCTCTTCCATCGTTTTTATTCTGCTTGTAATTCATTGTGTGTGGCAAAATAATACAATAAAATAAAATAAATATTTTCGGACCCTGAAATGACAGGGAATACTGCCCTTAAAGCCAGCTGGATGATTTAAGGGGAATATGACAGTTATGTCTATGACGTGTTCCGTAACTATGTACCATCTGATTTGATTTAAACAATTGCTTTAAATTATGTGGCATCTGCCCTTAAACATTAGAATTGAAATTTCTAATTCATTTATTTGATCTACCCTTTAATCTTTAAAAATTTCAGTCGTACTTTCCCTATATCCAACTTTAGCTATAATTCTTACTGCCCTTTTCTGTAGAATTGCAATCCTATTTAATTTGGAAGGATAATTGTTAGCCCAAACAATATTGCTGTAGTGAATGTAAGGATATACTAAAGTATAATATAGGCTTTTAATAGCATCTGTGAACAAATAATAGCTTAGTTTATGCATGATCCCAATATTTTTGGACATTTTTGAGGTTACAAGATTTATAAGTTGTTGTTGTTGTTGTTACCGGTATATGCCTCATCCATGTTAAATTTTCATCAATAACTACTCCTAAAAACTTACAGTCCTTTACCCTATTTGTTATATTTCCATCTATTGTAATGTTCATATTTTGATTCGATATCTTTTTTCTGTTTGAAAAAGCATGTAGTTTGTTTTAGTTACATTTAATGATAACCTGTTAGCCTTGAACCATAAAGACAATTTACTTAATTCCTCATTAGTTGTTTCGATTAACTGTTGCAGATTTGAATTTTTATTGAATATGTTGGTGTCATCTGCAAAAAGTGTGAATGATAGTTTATTAGATGGAGCATTAATGTCATTTATATAAATCAAAAACAGAAGGGGACCCAAAACAGAACCTTGAGGAACTCCACATGTACAATGTCAAACATTTCAGAATTTGTTCCTTTGAAGTGAACATATTGTTTTCTGTTACTAACTAAAGGTAATTTTTAAACCACAGCAAAGGAATTCCCCTAATACCATAATGCTCAAGTTTATTTAATAGTCAGAACACCATGGTTTACTGTGTCAAAGGCTTTTGCTAAATCCAAGAAAACACCTATAGTATATTCTCCTTTGTCTAGTGATTCATGAATTTTTTCAACAAAATCTAATATAGCCATTGAAGTGGAGTGTCCATGCCTGAATCCATATTGAGTATGTTATATTTATTCATGTAATCTATTAATCTTTTATACACTGTTTTTTCTAATATCTTAGACAATGATATGATGGAAGAATAGAAATTGGTCTATAATTACAATAAAAGACTGACTATCACCAGATTTATAAAGTGGTATTATTTTGGCAACTTTCATTTTTTCTGGTACAATACCTGTTTGAAGTGATAGGTTTATAATTTCACTTAAAGGAACTGAAATCTCTGAAATATGTTCTTTAATTAATTTTGTGCTGATTCCGTCAAAACTAAAACTTTTCTTATTTTTAAATAATAATATGGTGGGTGTAAAAAATAGACTATTAATATACAGTCGAACCTCCTTAATACGGACACCAAAGGGACAGACCAAAGTGTCCGTATTATGGAGGTAGGGATTGTATGAATTTTGGTATCTTCGGGACCAAGAGAACTGTCTGTAATAGAGTTGTCCGTATTAGAGAGGGGTCCGTAAGGTGAGGTTCGACTGTAGTTGCCCTTTAAGTATGTCTTATAATATCAGTTACAGGAATGTTATTAGCAAGATTTTGTCCTACAGTGTATGTTGGAAAAAATGTACCAAACTTATTTGCAATTGTGTAGAAGTCACTGTCTTTAGAATTATTGCCATTAAATTGTGTTGGATAATTATCCTTTGTTTGTTTTTTGTTGAGAAGGCCATTTAAGAGTCTCCAAGTTTCTTTCATGTTGTTTTTGTAAAATTCCAACTTGTTATTAATACCATCTCTTAGATATCCTTAGTAGACTGGTTAATTTGTTTCTATAAGTATTAAATTTCTTTTTGTTTTTGGTAGTTGGAGATCTAATAAAGTTTTTCTGAGTTATTATGTAAATCCTTTTAATAGGAAATTATTATAGAAAATATTTGGATCCCTATCATCCTTACGTTTTTGACCAATCCACAGATTTCAGTTTGTTTATAAACATTTCCAGAGAGGCAGTGTTATAGACTCTAGTAATGTGTTAGGTTTCTTTTTCTTTCAGTTTTTGTACCACTATTATAACTGTTAATCATGTGAACATGAAATATAGGAATGTGATCTGAAATGTCTGCACATAGCAGCCTATTAACACAAGCTGGATGATTGTCAAAATCATTTGTAAAGATATTATCTATAAGTGTAGCTGCATGTGACATTATTCTAGTTGACTTAGTTATAAGTGGTTTCAGAATGGCTGTTTCTGCCCAAGCATAAACTGGAGTTAATGTTTAGCTCAATTGAACCTAAAAGCCCCCTGCTGTTTGGCAGTGTTTTTCCCGGTAATTGATCTTTCGTACTTTGCATCGTAAACACATACTTTTACCCGCCCCCTATTCTTAACAGCCAATTACATTTCAAGCCTGCACGTGCTTATAGAGTATCAGCCAATCAGCTTCACGTAAACTCGCTGTGTTTACGTTAATGTACATGGGTCGCGGTCAATCTCCCAATTCAGCTCAGTTTCACTGCTAAAGTCAAACGTTTATTTCCCCACCCACCCACTACAGTATATATAGTTATTGTTATCACTCTCTGCTTTCGTACTTCTAGGTAGGCCATTCTCGCCTATCCGCTTATAACATTTATTGTTTGTTTCAAAAAAACAAAAATTATAGTAGACATGTAATCTGTTATGTGGTTTTAGTTTTAATAAATGGTTTGGGGGAGAAGTGTTGCTGGCGACAACCCTTCAGTCCCACACTGAAGCGATGCCTGGGTTGCCTTAGCTTGGGTGATAAACGGTGGTGACATCCACTTCCCCTTGCTAAGCTGCCTTCTAGGAGCTTGGCATAGGTACACGCTGCTCAGAGTAGCTGTGCTCCATGACACCCATCTCATGGTTTATATGCCACTCGCTGACCGGTAGCACTTGGGTCCTGGACAACGCCTATCCCCCTATCTTCTCCCACAAAATATGTGCCTTTCAATTGTGCGTTGACATTAAATGACGAATAAACAATGTCAATAAACTTGCTTGCAATGTCTGACTCGTTTGAATTAATTAAATTTATGTTATAATCCCCAAGTAAGTAACATTTTTTGCCTTCAAAATTAATCTTTTCAATTATTTCTGTTAATTTTGCAAGAAAGCAGTTAATGTCTGAATTAGGTGCCCTATAAATAACACCTATTATTGTGTTTACACTGTCTTCAGTAATTTTTTCCACAAACAGTGATTCCATTACATCTTGATCATAAAATCCCAAATCTTTTCTTAATTTATAGTTTGATTTATTTTTAATGTAAAGCCCCACTCCACCTCCAGTCCTGTTTTCCCTTCCTTCAGAAATAAAATTATAGTTTTGTAATTGAATCATCGTAGTTACTAAAAGAAGGAATGACCTACAATGACCTACAATGACCTACAATGAGCTACAATGAGCTACAATGAGCTACAATGACCTACAATGAGCTACAATGAGCTACAATGACCTACAATGAGCTACAATGAGCTACAATGAGATACAATGACCTACAATGGGCTACAATGAGCTACAATGAGCTACAATGAGCTACAATGAGCTACAATGAGCTACAATGAGCTGTAATGACCTACAATGACCTACAATGAGCTACAATGAGATACAACGATCAGCCACAATGACCTACAATGAGCTACAATGAGCTTTAAAAGACTGTTCAGTTCATTAGTTAATGAATGATTATAGAAATTAGCATCAGGGTCACTATTTTCATTTAGAATGTAGTTGGAGTCATCTGTAATTTTATTTAATATTGATGGATTTATATTAAGTTCACTAAAATCCTTTATATTTATAATCCTGGAAGGTCCTAAATAAAATTCAGCTAGGGCAAGGTGGAAATCATAGTCATTTAAATGATTAAATGGTAGTATTGTCATAATACATAATTGGCAAAACCAACCTTCAGAACTTTTTGATAGTTCAATGTACTCATTGTAAGTATTAATTAAAGCTTAAGTCTTAAATCTAGTGCAATAGACCTTTCCACGGTTTTTTCAACTTTTGATATTGGCCATGTAGCGAGAATCTAACGACACTGCTGGAAAGAGCACCTCAAAATTAGTAAAATAGCCAAGTTTGTGAGTCGTATCTTGTAAAATCGCAAAGTTATAGCTTCGCGAAGTCTAGAAATTTTACAGACGTTTGTATGCTGGGGGGCAAAAACTTGCCCCCCAGCATACAAACGTCTGTAAAATTTCTAGACTTCGCGAAGCTATAACTTTGCGATTTTACAAGATACGACTCACAAACTTGGCTATTTTACTAATTTTGAGGTGCTCTTTCCAGCAGTGTCGTTAGATTCCCGCTACATGGCCAATATCAAAAGTTGGAAAAAACCGTGGAAGGGTCTATTCAAATGAACCCAGCATCTTACCTCGATTCTTCACTTCTAGCTTTAATCTGGCGATCAAAATCACTTTTCTTAGCACCAGAAATTCCTTCTGAATCGTTTGCTGTCGTTTCTGGGTCGTTTGTCGTCATCCAACTCCTTGAAATGTTGAGTTTGCGATCTCTCAGATGAGGTCGCCAAAATGCAAACAGTCATGTTGAAAAACTTGTCATGTAAGCCACATTGGTCACAGGTACCCCAAGCTCAAGTGATGTTTGAACGTCGTGGTATAAAAACTGTTTCGTAATAGCGAAATTATAAGGATTTGTATGGGAAAATTCGCTTCGAATTTGAGCGTAAAATTACGAACGATATTTCAATGAAAATGGCTCACCTGAACTTCTTTGTGTGTTTATTTGTGTCTTAAGTGGTTTGGGGGTCTATTCAAAGCGATTCCAGCGAGTTTTAGTTCCACTGTCTCTTACTCCCTAAAAGAGAGTTGCCTCTTCTTCAACGTGTATTGAATACAACAATTTGTATTTATGCGTTAGGAAACGAGGTTGTTGACATAACACAACAATCTGGAAACGAGGTTACGGTTGATGATCTTCTTCGTTTTTTCAAATTCCAAATGGCGAGTCGGTTGCGCATATGATGCTTTCGAAAGAATGTGTTTTCACTTGATAAATCTCTCTCGCACAAACGCTTTCCAGGGGCTGCATATGAAGCACAGTAACTCTCGCGCTACAACGCCTGATTGTAATAACCTTGGGAACACACAAGTCATCTACCTGCGTAGATTGCGTACCAAAAAAGCGGTCAGCAGACAAGAAAAAACACGCCAGTGGCCACACACATTTATTTTTACCACACTATACACCATAAACGAGTAAATACATAACAGCCGGTGAAAATTTTCGTTTTCTTTCTAAGTGTCTCGCAAATCGACTTCCGGGAAGACGGATCGACTACAAGAACCCCGAATCGAGTCGATTCGAGTCGAATCGAGACGATTCGTTCGCATTTTCTACCCTCCCTGCTTGCCGTGTCACACGTGACCAATTTCCGGTGAGTCGGATCGACCGATGGTTCGTGTCGAACCGAGCACACGCGCGATATGTTCCTTTCTCGTGCACACGCTTTAAGAACGAGAAATATTCATGTCATTGTTTCATTTGACCACATTTCCTGTGAGCCCGATCGGTGAGCGCAAACGGTGGTTTCAACTTTCTCGAAGATGGTTCGTGTCGAACCGAGCGCACGCTTGATATATTTCCGTTCTCGTGCACACGCTTTAAGAACGAGGAAGGTTCATGTTGTGTTGTTGTCTTAAGCAACCACACTAAAGACCGTCGCGTCAAACCGAGCACACTCTTGATAGCTTTCGTCGCGATATGTTCCTTTCTCGTGCACACGTTTTAAGAACGAGGAAGGTTCATGTTGTGTTGTTGTCTTTAGCAACCACACTTCCGGTCTGCGGAACCACACTTCCGGTTAGTCGGTCCGCTAAATCGCGACCTGTTTCCGGTGAGAGTCGAATCGTCAACTTGCTTGGACGAATCGACTCAGTTTGGGTGTATTGGACATGCTTGCCAAAAAGTTAGGTTCTGAATACATGGAAGGAGGAAGATCTCAGCGATAGAATCATTCTATAAGGTAGAATAACTTTTCATTTGGTCTGCAGAAATGCGTTCGCGGTTTGCCAGTGTAGGAGCGGTTACGAAGAAAAGCCAATGCGCACTTTAACGTATCAATCTTTCCAGCTTCACTTCTTTTGAGAGGCTGTTGTTTCCTTTCTTCTCCTTTTTTTTTATTTATTTATTTATTTATTTATTTATTTTTTTTTTTTGGGGGGGGGGGGGGGGGGGCTGGTTATCATGAAGCTCACGTTGAGCTTCCTGGATATCTTCCGCCACATTCTGATCTCTTTGAACACTGCTCCATGAGTTCTGAGAATTGAATTCGATGGGCAGGTCGCTACTTCCTGCTAACTCTCTTCTTTGATCCATTATTTTTTCTCAAATAAATGTGGCACCAAAAGTTACGTTGTATCCTCTCAGAATCGTAACCTATCCGGCTTAGTATGGAAACGAAATACAGAGTTATCGCCGGTCTTCAGCCGTCACAATGTTGGTTTTCAGCACAAGTATGTCCCTGGCACTAGAATTATCCTTTCGTAGGCTGTTTACATGCGGTCAGGATCTAGATCTTCCTAGCGCCAGGATCTTCTTTCTTCTCAATTACGATGATCCTAACGCTAGGTCCAAAGTATAACCTTTTGCATGCAAACGGAAAGAAGAAAATATATAGCGCTAGGACAACTCGCCTTGCAGGATGATCTTAGTACTAGGATCTTCCTCCCTCCATGTAAACAAGCCCTAACAGGCCCTTACCATTAATTAATAGGAAACGGTTGTGAAATACAATCAAGGAGGGGATACCAATGCTGTAGTCAATTTATTTCATGCAACCAAAACCGCAGCTATGGTCTTACAGTATAATTCACTAATTCTAATTTTACCTTAACCTTTTTCCAGATATTCCGAAACTCCGTCTAACTGGCCCCTCCTATAGGGAGGGGGCAGGAAACGTTGAGGTGTCCATAAACCATCAGTGGGGGAGGATATGCGACGGCTCGTGGGATTTTGATGATGCCCGGGTAGTTTGTCGTGAGCTCGGGTTTCCGGATGCGGAAGACGCGACCTGCTGTGGGTGGTACTTCGGAGTAGCTTCCGGGCCTCCAGTTATGGATTATGTGGACTGTACAGGAAATGAAACCTCGCTATTTCATTGCCGCCACGTGGCCAAGAGTGGGGCATCATGCAGTAGAAGGGATACAGCTGGAGTCATATGTAAACTGAATAAACCGGATGGTGAGGAGACTGTAGCGATTATTTATATACAGATAGGCTAGCTAACCTACAGGGCTCTAAAAAATAATTGTGTCGTTTAAGTTATTTTGGCTCCGAACGGCAGCCGCACGCGCGTGACATCGCCATTCACGAGATTATTTAGTCGGGTTCCTTGTTGTCCGGGGCTTGCAAGTGACTCAGTATTCAAAGCGATCGATTTCGTAACTTTGGTGCTGCATTCGCGTAGGAACATCGACGAAACTTTAAAAAGTAAAGTACTAAGGAATGACTTATAGCCAATGGTAGTGGAACTACACCAAACAAAGAAAATGTAACTTGATTTATATGTTTACAAAAATCAGTTCGACTTTGTCGCGCGTTTCTAAAACACGATTTTCTTTAGGCTGGTTTCTGTATGATCACCATTGCTAAATTCCTGGCCAAAGACTTCACGATTGTATAGAAACAGTAAGTGGCGATCGTCCAAGGAAATATGTTCTGTTAGAGACTTGGTTCTATATGATTAACATTGATCACGCGATCACACGAAGTTAAGGACAGCGATGTAGCAATCCTTTGCAATAATGTGTAGTTTTATAATAAACATTGCTGTCCTTTTATCTTCTTAGTTCGTTTGGTGGGATCCCTTCTCGCGCATGCGGGTTTCGTACAAATCCGCCATTATGGTCGCTGGGGCTCGTTCTGTGACTGGGGCTGGGAATTGACGCAAGGTCACGTGGTTTGCCGTCAGCTGGGGTATCGGCGGGCCCTTTACACTACTATTGGTGCATTATTTGAACAACAGTCCGGTGGACCGATTTGGGTAGAGGAAGCAGTATGTACTGGGAACGAGACATCTATCTTTGACTGCGATTTGACATACATCCGGAACGATGATGATATGGATATGTGTGACGACAGTCATAGTGCTGGAGTAATTTGTGAATCAAACAAAGATCCCGGATTGAACGGTAAGCTTAAGGTGGCCTATTACAGTTTTGTGAGAGAAATAAATAAAATAATTCAATATCAGCTCTTGGGCTTCTCCAACAATCGAAAGAAAAATATGTCGCCATTTATCTGCAATCTATGTTGTTAAAAATAACTCACTCACAAGTCCCCTGCATCCAGCGCCCTATTCCCCTGCCCGCTGCCCCCTTCCCCCTTCCCACTGCCCCCTGCCCCCTGCCCCCTGCCCCCTGCCCCCTGCCCCCTGCCCCCTGCCCCCTGCCCCCTGCCCCCTGCCCCCTGCCCCCTGCCCCCTGCCCCCTGCCCTCAACCAAGAGGCAACTCCGTTTTAAAAGTTACCGGCACACTCGTCAGAGTGTCAGCGTACATGGATCAATTTATTCTGACCCCAAAGAGCTACCAATTATTTCACCGTTCTCCTGATTCCGACTAAGACCGTTACATTGAGCACGTTTTGTTTTTGTTCTCTAGAAACGGCGGAGGTTAGATTACAAGGGAGTAATGTCTTACACATGGGACGTGTGGAAATAAAACAAGAAGACTTGTGGCACGCTATATGCAGCATTGGCTGGGACAAACATGATGCTGACGTAGTTTGTCGCCAGCTGGGATTCCCGGAGGCTGTGCTGGAAGTCGGCCATGGCCAGTTTGGTTTTGGCTCTGGACCTATGTGGTTGACCAGTATTCGTTGCCAGGGAAACGAGACCTCGTTAGACCAATGTGTGAGCGCTGGTTGGAAGCTAGAACCGACTTGCGACGATAAACATAGTGCCGGCGCAGTGTGCAAAGTGGCCAACGTCACAGGCAGTAATATACTATGTCATAATTAATTAATTAACTCAGACGACACTGTTAAAACTGAAGCTTTGAAATGTCAATCAAAAGATAAATATAGTGGTCGTGGGCAAACTTGGTTTTCTTCTTTAATTTAACAAAAAGGATTACTTAAGGTCGGCACACATGACGGTGACTAGTCCCGGCGACCAGGTTACAGCGACTGGTTTGGCGTTTTGTTGTTTTTCTTTTCTCTTCTTTGGTCGCAGTGACTGGTTTCACGAGCAGTTCACGTTTCATTTTCATTTATTTTTTCTTCAAACCATAAATACGGTACACACACGATGTGACTAGTTGTAGAAACAGTTTGAATTGGCCGTGTAATTATATTATTTGGTCGGCCAGTACACACGAGGAGATTGCTGCCACTAGTCGCCGCGACCAGTCGCTTCAATCTAAAGCAGTTTGAATTTTTGCAATTAACCAGTCGCCACGACCAAATTTTGGTCAGTGCAACTGGATTTTTTGCCGAAAATTAGTAGCCTCGCCAGTTGCCTCGTGTGCACCGACCCTTATGGCTAGTTAGAACACACTGATGATCTCAGCTAGAGCAAGAGAAAGCTAAAAATGGAATTCACTCTTGAGGATAACTCGAAGAATTTTTTTAGCGAGAAATAAAGCATCACTGATGTGCTGCTGGGTTAGCAGCATCGAAGCAGCGACGAGTTTAGCGCAGAGGTGTCTTTAACATTGCTTCAAGTGAGTCGAGTGTTTCTTTTCCTTTTTTAGACGGGGACGTTCGACTTCGTGGATCTGGCAATTCAAACGCTGGTCGAGTGGAAGTCCAATTTGGAGGAGTCTGGGGCATCGTATCTGACAGGGAGTGGGATATAAGGGATGGTCACGTGGTGTGTCGGCAGCTTGGATACCTTAGGGCAGTGCGCGTTTATACACATTCCAGGTGAAAAGATTAAACTAAAAAAGATTAAACTAAAAAAGCGAAGGGGCGGATGAAGGGAGCTTATTCCACATCCGTTTAATATTTGTGTTCACTTAACTTATGTTTTCTCCTTGACCTTCCAAATTTCAGGTATGGTTCGGTGGATTTAAAGATATGGCTGAGCTCTCTGCGGTGCAGTGGAGAAGAGAGAAGACTCGTGGATTGTCCTAGAGAGTTGAATTACGACCTTTATGCGTCATTAGTTCGCAACGCTGGGGTTGAATGCACGAATGACACAAATTATACCAGTGGTGAGTTATCCATAGCAAAGAAGAGGAGTGTAGAGGCGAAATAGAAACCATCCTAACACTTTTGACGATTGTAGCCTCAGTGTTCAAATAACAGTATTTCAAATTATTTAAACACCAAAACAAATTGTGAAGGGGAATTTTTTTTTAAATATCGAACAATCTTTCCATCAACTGCCTACAAAATCAACTTCTTTTCCGATGAAAAGTAGTGACTATTTAAGTTGTTCAAAACAAAAATACAGTTATTATTTACGATATGCAGGGTAAATGCGCACGCACTTGATTGCACTGAATACAGGGGGCAGTAAGCAGCTCTTAAAAGGTCTTCTCTGATTTGCTGAGAAAACAAAAGAACAAACAACACGACAATGCATGGACCCTAGCCCTGAAAACAATAGAGCTGCGTGACACCCAGGTTCAATGAAATTAGAGGTTGTTAAGAGATGCGCGGTATCCGGAATACAGAAGAACCTCAATTAAGGGGACTCCCTTGGGACCAGGAGAAGTGTCCCCTTAATGGAGGTTTTGCTGCGGGTGTTGTTAATAATTAACCACCTTAACAAAAACGCTTGGTTTCTCAACATGGGATGCCTCCATTTATTTTAACAAATTTAAAATGCATTATGGACTGTTTAGATTATAGTTTACTATAACAGCATTTGGTAATTATAGCACAAAACGCAATGTCAATGTCATACATCATTAGTCATTTTATAACAAGATATCTATGCCGTAACCACTTAGAATAAGAGCTCAAGCTTTGAATATTGTCATCACTTGTGACTTCTTGTTTGGTGGTTAACGTGCTACATTTAACTGTCCCCTCAATGGAGGTTCAAATGTTATTTGGGACGCTCTAACACTGTCCCCGTCCCCTTAATAGAGGTGATAATTACTAAGATTACATGAGCATCAGTGCCTGGACCAGAAGTATCCCCTTAATGGAAGTGTCCCGAAGTAGAGGGTCCACTGTATCACAATACCACCTATATCCGTGTGAGTTTACAATAAATCCAAATGATTTGGAATTGCGTTTTATCAGAATATGTCAGTTAAAGCCGTGAAAAAATTGAAGATACTTCCTTAATATATTGTTATATCGGGGTTAGGTATATGCAGAAAACCAAACACATGTTTAATTGACGTTCGCAGAAGTGGAAGTTCGCTTGGAAGGCATGGACACGCCTAACGTAGGTCACGTGCAAGTCAAGTTCAACGGCACGTGGGGCACGATCTGTGCAGTGCGCCATTTGACGTACCAGTCAGGGGTAGTGATATGTCGTCAGCTGGGTCACGGACCTCCGCTAAAGCACAACTTCATGAATAAAGAATGCACCGCAAAGAATGAAGGAGCTGAGACAGTGTGGCTGTCCGACCTAAACTGCCAGGGATTCGAAGACTCTCTTGATCAGTGTCCTCACAGAGGCTGGGGCAGAATGGACCAAGAATACTGCGAGGGGTGCACTCCTCGGTATTGTAGCGTGTGCTTGATTTGTCAACCACGTGACCCAAATATCACAGGTATAGAAAAACCCTTGTATGCTTTTGGATGTTGTTGTCATTCTTTCAACGAATTTGCGAAGACGTTCTTATCGATCCTCAGAATCTCATGCCCTTCTTTAAGTCATGCATTTTAATCCCAATACCTAGTCAATTTTCTCTCTTTTTTACATAACTGGCTAAAATAAGTGCATCCCTTGAACATTTTAATATTTTCTTGAGAATAGGGGCACAATTTCATTTCGGGATGAAATATATCGATGTAAATGCTGTTTGGTTTTTATTTTATTTTCCATCGAGGAAACCTACTAGGCGTTTTGGAGTGTTTTACAGTCAGATATGTTTTTGTCATCCCAGGATAAAACCACGCGTTTCAACAAAAAATATTTGTCTTCGGAAGAAATTTAACTGGTCGGGGAATAAACTCATCTTGGGCTTTCGTGTAAACGTAAGCTTTGCACAAAAACTAGGATAATGCTCAAGTGGATAGACGTGTAGTCTTTTCTATTTCTCTGAAGTATAGCTAGTTAGTACAAGCGTCACTGTATTCCTTTGTTGGTTAATAGCAGAACCAAACACGTTTTCGCTTCATTGATTCAGACCTCCATCTTAGACTGGTTGGCTCAAATCTGCCGTATGCTGGCCGTGTTGAGGTTCGTTATGCAGGAGTCTGGGGTGTAATATGCCCGCGTCGCATGAATGGCACTGTGTTCAAAGTAATTTGCCGCCAACTGGGTTACGAAGGCGTAATGGGAGATGAAAGCTTATATCTTCGGAGAAATTTAAAGCTCTATGGAGACGACGCAAAGGGACCTGTTTGGTTGAGTAAAGTATACTGCCATGGTAACGAAAGTTCGTTATCGCAATGCAAGATCGACCGTCCTGGGGAAGTTTTGTGGTGCATACATGACGAAGCCTTAGAACTGATGTGTCTACCAAAGAATTATACACCACGTGAGTCATATTACACATGATACTGATTGTGAACAGAAAAGCTTATGTTGGGAGTGAAGCCCAGCCTAGTCCCTAGGTTTTCTCTTCCTCTTAAAGTCGAGCACGCAGTCGGGATAAGAATCTGGGAACGAGTTTTAGGAACGGAAAGCCTGCATACTAAGTGTTTGAAATTTGTTCACATTTTCATTAATTTTAAAAATAATAAGCAATTCAAGAAAACGTTGAAAAGGTTATGGAGGTGCCCAGTTTTCTGGCCGTCATTTTTCATAAAATAGATCAAGGTTACATTTTCTAAGGTTTTATAATATATTTCGGATTCCGAGCCATCTTATCACTAAATGAGTAAGTTAGGTCAGGTTCTACCATATTAAAGTTATATAGGTTTATAGATATTTGCCGCCTGGCCTCAGAACCACACCCTCGGCTATTGACCGAATATACTGGTGCGTCTGGAGGACTTAAGAATTTCATCCATGATGTCATCAATACGAACTCAGAAATGGGAGTTGCGTTTCAACCATGTTTTGACTATGGTTTGACGATGCTGAAACCTTAGTTGTCTTTAATTTAATCAGCATATCCGATCCGTCTGGCTGGAACCTCAGTGCCACATGCTGGTCGACTGGAAGTTCTGTACAATGGAACCTGGGGTACCGTGTGTGCTGGTGTGTATGAGTGGAGTGTGAAAACTGCAAATGCACTGCTCGCCTGCAGGCAGCTTGGATTCGGTTCACCTATCAGGTCAGTGTGGCTAAAATAGAGAATGAAATTGAAAAACTTAGAAGAGGTTCCGTAGACTTTGCGGTATACGCTGGCAAACCTGTACAGTGGAACTCCATTTTGATGTGAAACATTCTTAGGCTATGTTCTATTGGAAATGACCTTCCAATCTAAACCGGTTTTGGTTAATGTGGTTGAGGCGTTCCAATGGAATACAAATTCAACCGTTTTCGGTTGAAACGCGGTTGTTCCTGGGGATAGCGACAATATTAATAGTTTTAAGCAGGTTTTATCAACACCTGCGAATAAACAAGATGGTAAGAATAAGTGGAGCAGCTTCGGTTGTCTTATCCGAGTATTTAGAAAATGTAGTTCCAGAAAATGATTCTGAAAATAAACTGGAGGGACCAGCGACACTTTTTGTATTGAACGAGCGGGCAGCTGCCTCTTGTATCCTTGGATACGTGGAAGAAGTTGTGGAGAAAACGCCGCCATTTTTGTTGACAATTTGCTGACGCCAACGTCACGACACCCGAAATCACCCGAGAAATCACGCCCGCGAGTATGTCAGCGGATGTTATCATCGTTTTCAATCATTCAACCAAGTTTGAGGGTGTCAAAGGGGTTAACCGTCAACCGTCAAATGGCCAAAAAATTAACCGTCAACCGTCAAAAATGCAGTATTTTTACCATCAACCGTCAAATACGCAAGCCAGTTTTAACCGTCAAACGTGTCAGATATCCTTTGTTAAGAAATAAAATGGAGCCAATTTATGCTGTTTATAAACGATAAGTTTAATTATTATTCAACTGCACTCAGCAGAGTACAAATAACACCCAAAACGAGTACAAATATCTCACGGTATTTGTACTCCAGAAGACCGGTTTGATCGGTTTTTCATAAACGTCACTTCGAGCATTTGTCTTACGTAAGCGGTGAAAAAATGGCTGAAAATGTTTCCAAACTAGAACAGTCAAAACTGAGAAAAACTAAGAAAAACTGAAGGGATCTATTGACGTTTTTACCCAAACAAATCCAAATAATTATCCGTTTAATCACACAAAGTCTTTCTTTGCTAAACAAAAAGTACACGCGATCAAACAACTACACGACTGACAATTCGTCATAATTTTTTTGAACAAAGCGCGCGCGCTGACAAACAAGTTCAAATAGCGCGCGCACGACAAATTTGAAAAAGTAAGAAAGATTAAAACGGCGTTTATGACTAAGTTGAATAATAAATCTCTTATTGGACGGTTTAGTGTGTAGTATCGTGGGATATTTTTACTCGTCTCTCGTATTTTGACTCGCCCTACGGGCTCGCCAAAATACAGCGAGACTCGTAAAAATATCCCACGATACTACACACTAAACCGTCCAATAAGATATATATATTCACAAAACACATTTATCTGCAGGTCCTTTTACCCAACATTTACGGTTAAAGTCCGTCTGGAAACACTTCCGGTGCGGTAAAACGTCATTCTTTTATTAAATAGTGACTTCCGTTCCTAAAGATCAACGTGATAAAGATCAAAGGTCATTTTACAGCATGTCCTCGCCGCCGCTGCTCTTTTTTCAAACACGACGTGAAGCATTGTAAAGGCGGTTGTAAGCATTTATCGAAAAGGGGAGGAAAAGCCAATTGAGCGATATAAAGCACGTGTTTCAGTCTCAGAAGATTATAGGAACAAAGGTATCGACAATTTTAAAAAAGCACCTAGCCGACTTTCCTTTTATTGCATCAACCACGATGAACAACAACAACTATTTTCCTTGACTTGATCTCTGTTGTGTTGGAAATTCTAATGATAATGACGTGAGTGGACTCGGTTCGACTTTTTGAGTGACCATTTCGTGGGACAGGCGATTACTGCGTCCAGCACGAACAAAGGTGATGTAATTATGCCAATTAGACACTTAGTTCAGGTGGAAAACCCTTACTTTAATGCACAAATTATAGGAATAATTGGTTTATTCAAGTATAGGTGAAATTCTATTATTTTATAAAACGCTTAAGTCAAATTTACCGACTTAATTTCTAGTTATAACCGTCATTCTGAAAAATTAACCGTCAAGCGTCAAATGGCTTAAAATTTAACCGTCAACCGTCAAAACGACTTTTTTTAACCGTCAGCCGTCAAACATACCCCCATTGAGACCCTCAAGTTTGGGCTTGGTCGAAAAAGTTGATCATCCAAACCAACCAAAAACGGTTTTTGTCTCCAATAGACCATGCATGGAAAGAACGAAACCAACCCAAACAACCGAAAATGGTTGTTACCAATAGAACACAGCCTTTATGTTGAAATTCTAGTCACATCACCTGTAATTAAAAATTAACGGTTAAAATCTTTAGAGAAAAATGAAGAACATAGAATCATAAATTACAGTGCATATTTTGGGGTACTAATCTTTCGCAACTTATGTACTCGTTATGAATTAGGCTTGTGAGTATATCCAAGTTCAATAGCAATGACGTTATTTAGGGTATATGCGAAGAAGTAAACGACGACAGTGAAGAAGCACAGACATAATTGAATGAATGGATGGGTGAGTGAGTGAGTGAATAATAAATAGACAGCCTATAAACTAAACCGTTTAGTTTATAGGCTACCTAGGTATTTTGATTATATGTTCACCCGCTTACTCACTCATCCAGTTCATAAGTGACGAACGGAGGAAGGGTTGGCGGAAGAGCCGACAGCATAATTGAAAATAACTTTGACCATTTCAAATCATGTCTTTCTGCTGTGACTTGTACACAGATCATCCACTAGCTATCTAGCTCCACAGTTTTCCAACTGTCCGTCAAGTAACCACGCGACCGGAGCTGTATGGTTGTCTGGTGTCCAGTGCAGAGGAAATGAAAGTTCATTGGATCAGTGCCCTAATATGGGATGGGGTAAAACTAAGCCCTTTTGTGACCACGCCTCAGATGCATGCCTGGTGTGCGATAATTCACAGTATCATAATTCGGGTAAGTTTTATTAACCGGTTATTAAGAAATAGAGTTTTTAGACACGCATTGAGATACGCCTAGACGGCCCAATATTCTCCATGGAACGAAGAGGAGTGATTGAAGAAGGAGTATAAACGGTGAGCGATACAATCCAATGGTTTGCTGAGAAGCGAGAAATCTACCTTTTTTTCTCATGTACATTACACTTACACAGGACGCCTAAAACGTACTAAATGTTCGAAGAAAGGGAAATCTTTAAAATAAACAAACGGAAGATGCATTTAACAAGCTTACCAGTGCCGTTTTCCAACAATACAATTGTGTCGTATCGTTAGTGGATTTTTACCCGATAACGTTCAGAACGTCTCTGCAATTAACTGCGCGATTAAGTCATCCATTCACCAATCAGAAGACTGAATTCGTCAATAAGCAACAGTTGCGTAAAATTAGATATTTATTTTTGCGTATACCCGTTCTAAATATATTCAATGAAATTGCAAAAGCAATGCAACGATCATGTTCTGAATATTTGTATAAAACCTCTGATTGACATGTCGGTTCTCTTTGCAACTGCTAACATTGCTTCAAAACAGTAGAGTTCAATTCTCACATGTTCATAATATTTTCGCTTGACAGACATTATTGTGCGACTGAGTGGTTCTGAAGTGCCTTACGCTGGCCGCGTTAAAGTACGTTACCGAGGAGTCTGGGGGACTTTATGTGAACATGACTGGAAAACAGAGACCGCTGAAGTGTTGTGCCGGCAGCTCGGATATAAAGGCGTTGAACTGGATTTCGTTGTGCACAACGACGACTGGTACTTGCCAATGGACGTATATGACGTGGTTCTTGGGCCAGTGTGGTTTAATGGTGATGGTTGCAATGGGGATGAGAAAACTCTGTCTGAATGCCATTTGCAAGAGAGACCGTACTGTGGCGGCAGCGATAACATTCAACTGATCTGCAAAGTAGAAAATTCTTCCTTTGACCGTGAGTGATTTTAGGCATTACAAGTCCGCACGTTCAACGTTCTTTATTATTTATATATTTTCGAATACAGCAACCCTTCGATTGAGGATTATTAGCTGGGCGGTTGGGCTAGTTTACATGAGCTCGTAAATAAATCAGGCTCCTGAATGCCTGTGGGTTGCCTGCGGCCCTTACAAAGATGCTATATTCCAGTGCTTAATAGTTTTAAGGTGAAATGACTGATTTGATTTAGCAAGCACTGGGAAAGCTTCTCCCAGAAATTTGGGTTCGTAGATTGTTTTCTCAAAGAGCATGAAGTATTTAAAATTTTAAGAGAATTTTGGGGCTAAATTTTGATGGCGTTTATTCTTCCACATGTCTACTCCAACGATTTTGCTGAAACTTGGTAAGGGTATATATCAAATCAATGTACGCTGATTCCAGAAATTTAACACAAATATAACAGCAACATTTTTCACAGGGTGCGATTTTCTTCAAAAAGTGGGGTTCATTTAAGCCCGATTATCACTAAATATATTTTTTCCCATTGAAATCGAATACTATCATATTATTGCTAGATAATAGCTCTAAGTTTTCGCAAAGTTTTAGAAGCATCGCTTTCGAGCCGGAAAAGTTATGAGACAAAGTTTGTCATAGACGAGTGCGCCCGAAATAACAACGGAGCCACCTTAAGGTGGTTCGATACAGTTTTCTGGAGACCATACCAACATTTTTGAATCGGCTTTTAAGCGATCTTCTCCAAGTCAGATCAACGTGAAATTTTCACCACTAACTTGCTTTGAATTGAAGTTTGACAAAATGTATTTTCTGATAAAATCGATATTACCATGACAACGATAAACAAGAAACTTGGAAATCAGTCAAAGTGAAATTTAGCGCGTTTAAGATCTCGCATTGAAAATCCCACATAGACATCTTAAAATATGGTATATGGCATATATATTTTGAAAGAATAAAAAAATTCTGTATGTTTGAATTAAAATAAATCGCAAGAACATTTTAAACCGTACTTTTTGTATATAAGTAATATATGAACCATGAGATTAACACTGGTTTCGTGAAATTACTTCCAAATAGTGTCATAATGTAGCTTCATGTTATGTTTGCACGCCAGGAAAGTTTTGTGCACTTTCTCCTTTGCGATCTTGAGAACTACCATTTTTCCTAACATCGCTCCGTGTGTAATTTTTGGGTAGTTTTCGATTTCGATCGATTTTGCGAAAATCTCAGAAACGGCTCGATGGATTGTTTTAAAAAAATCACCACGTATGCTTGGTGATGTGAAAAATATTATCTCAAAGTTTCATTGGCATTGATTTATTAGAACACCTTGAAATTTAAAGATGAAGACGACGTTCAAAGTGGCCGATAGTTGGCGTTACAAATTCGGCATGGTTGTTAACTTATGCTAATGATTTCAAATCAATGCGCACCACATTCCTCCATGATTAATACATTTCATTGTAATCTGCTTTGCATCTATTACAAATCGTGCCTCGCGCGTGTTTGTTAACGTTAGGATCATGTGCACTATATTAAGCCTATCATTACATAACTATTATTATTTAACGTTCCTGAGTACATGTAAAAACCTAGAATTATTGCATTTGTGACTGATAGAAACTTTTAACAACATAGCCCGGTGCAACATTTAGTGTTGTCTTTCTTAAAAAAAATTGATTATTTTACAAAGGATTTTTTTGTCCTTTGTCACTCGTGGTGGTGCTTTTTCTGCTGCTAGTCCTGATTTCTTTCCTGATTCCCATCCTGAGGTCTCTTTTTATGATTATTTTGCGCAATTAATGCCCTTTTGCGTTTAAAAGACGTTTTCACAGCAGGCATTTTGAACGTAAAAGAAAACAGTTGCAAAGAAATTTGCATCATAGAGCGTACAATGGATGTATTAATCACTGAGGAATGTAGCGCGCATTTTTTTTAATAAGCACGCGCGAGGCACGATTTGCGTGTAATAGATGCAAAGCAGATTACAATGAAATGTATTAATCATGGAGGAATGTGGTGCGCATTGATTTGAAATCATTAGCATAAGTTAACAACCATGCCGAATTTGTAACGCCAACTATCGGCCACTTTGAACGTCGTCTTCATCTTTAAATTTCAAGGTGTTCTAATAAATCAATGCCAATGAAACTTTGAGATAATATTTTTCACATCACCAAGCATACGTGGTGATTTTTTTAAAACAATCCATCGAGCCGTTTCTGAGATTTTCGCAAAATCGATCGAAATCGAAAACTACCCAAAAATTACACACGGAGCGATGTTAGGAAAAATGGTAGTTCTCAAGATCGCAAAGGAGAAAGTACACAAAACTTTCCTGGCGTGCAAACATAACATGAAGCTACATTATGACACTATTTGGAAGTAATTTCACGAAACCAGTGTTAATCTCATGGTTCATATATTACTTATATACAAAAAGTACGGTTTAAAATGTTCTTGCGATTTATTTTAATTCAAACATACAGAATTTTTTTATTCTTTCAAAATATATATGCCATATACCATATTTTAAGATGTCTATGTGGGATTTTCAATGCGAGATCTTAAACGCGCTAAATTTCACTTTGACTGATTTCTAAGTTTCTTGTTTATCGTTGTCATGGTAATATCGATTTTATCAGAAAATACATTTTGTCAAACTTCAATTCAAAACAAGTTAGTGGTGAAAATTTCACGTTGATCTGACTTGGAGAAGGTCGCTTAAAAGCCGATTCAAAAATGTTGGTATGGTCTCCAGAAAACTGTATCGAACCACCTTAAATTGAAATTCAATGCAGAGTTGCGCTCGCGACCATATCACAGAAGAGAACAATAGCGAGAGCAACTTATTTTCATTTGTCAGAGTGGCGTTTGAATGGTGAAACGGTGAAACAACTTGCACCTACTTACGGACAAATTTGAGCTCGATCAAAGTAAACGCAAGTCATTGAAAGTATACGTAAGGCCCGGCCTGGTCAAAAGAGGTCGAAATGTTTTTTTTTTTCGGCAAATTTCCAACTTGCGGTAACTTGCGACTACTTTTGGCGGGGGCTTTACGTCCAAACATAAATGATAAATGCAAACGACCCTCGATAGTTTCTGTTTCTGTTTCTTTGATTGTAAAGTAGGTAAAAACACGATGTAACAGGGGCTCTCCTTGTAAGCCCAGTAGGGTTTGTTGAGAGTTCCTGCTCCCTTATCATAACTACGACTTGTACTACTGTAACATCAATTATGGAACAAATAAACTTGACTTGTCTTGACTTGACTTCATTTTAAGTAAACTTTCTAAAACCCAGAAATTTTAGGTTTTTGGGTGACAGCTTAATTAATGTTAATGGTTTGACAAGAACGATGATGGAACAACAACGGACCCAATCTAGTTTTTGACGTTTCCGGCTGACAACTACAACTTACGCATGTACAGTTACTGGAAAGGCAAGACGTGACACAATTTAGCAGTCTATGGAGAATGAAACTTTACAGTATATTTTTAGACAAACTTGAACGACTTAAACAACTTCCAAAAAATATATAAATTTTCCTCCGTATCCTGCCTATATGTGCAGTAGTAGACAATAGCCATCGGGATGAAAACATTCGCTCCGGCAGACCAATCAATGTTCCACAGTAGGTTTTGTTTGTGATAATATATAACGGATCCGAAACATAAACAACCTTCGGTCCTTGTGCTGGTAACTTTTGAGCAACTATTGAGTAACTTTATATTAATATTGTCTTAGAGAATTAAATCAGGAGTATAAACTAAAGTTTAAGGGTGCCGGTATAAGAAGATAAGGATTTTTGGACTGTGGTATGTACATTTTGGTCATGATTAAAAGCAAATGAGGGATTAAAAGTCGAGTTGAGTTGACGGGCTTAGACTAGGTTTTGGCCTTGACATTTTGACCTAGTTAAAATTTTATTTAAATCATCTGTTTTAAATGTCTTTTACAGAGTTCCCAGTCAGGCTCGGTGGGAACCATTCCAGAGAGGGCCGTGTGGAGGTGTTCTATGGTGGTCTTTGGGGCACAGTAGGAACTGAAAAGTGGGACCAGCCAGACGCTTTGGTGTTTTGTCGTCAGCTTGGATTCAGTCAAGTCCAAAGCACGTATTTAAAGGAAGCTCCAAGTACCAAAAGGGTTTTATGGTTCGGTAATTTTGGATGTCAAGGGAGTGAGGCGACATTGGGGAAATGCACGCACAGATTAATAGCCAGGGCTTTCTTTGAAGATGAGAAACCTTTTGATGTGTTTGTTCGCTGCGGTATAGACGGAGAAGACAAAACAGGTAAAGTTAGCATGCCATAGTTTTCGCTTTTAAAGACTCTGCGTTATTTTACGTCATCTATTGTCACACAAATGGATTTCAGTAATTGATAATTTAACCAATTACCAATCCGCAAAATACAGAAAGTAACGCAAAAAGTAATTGGGCCGTCTTTATTGGAGACATTTTTATCAAGCAAAAGCGGAAATAAATAGCTGTTAGACCACATAGTGATGTAATGGCTCTCTAAACCAATTAAATGTCAGTGATCCATGATCATCTCTTGTTCTAAACTTCATGTTTGGTAAAACAAATCTAATGTTCCGGCTCAGCTTATGGAATAGGTGGTTTTCACGTTACGTCACGGCGGCCATGTTGGCGCACACCTACAAAAGAATGTTAATGAATTTTTTTGTAAGGTGGACCAACATGGTCGCCATGCCCTTTTTCATTTGAGTCCCACAAGACTGAAGGTCACGTGAGTGAAAACCATCTATAGAAATGATTTTCAACTGATTGCAAATAAAACAAACGTTAAAGTGTTTGTACTGGCATAAAATGATTTATATCCATCGTCGTATTCGTTAATCAACATCACCTGCTAATGCACATTGGTTTATGGTTATTAATCGAGCACTGTTATGCTAAATCAAACACTTAATGTATAGTCTCTCATGACCGAGTTGTTTAATAAGCGCTTCAAAATATCATATTCAAATGGAATCAGTTTTTGTTTTTCAACTTTTCTCATTCCCTTTTGTTTTGACAGCTTCATCTACAACAAAGGAGCCAAACACCCCAAGGTCCTCTCCCACGGCAACATTTGTAACTACGCGTACCATTTCTGTGACAGCTTCGTCCACAAAACAGGAGCCTGCTCCTACTGAAACTTTAAGTACTCAAGGATCAATGTTTGCGTCAACACCAGCCACAAACAGCCCTACAAGTTTGTGTCCCGGTAAAATGTGCCAAAATGGCGGGTCTTGTGATAAAATGAAGTGTCGTTGTTTGGAAAAATTTGCCGGTGTTTATTGCGAGGTTTATGTTGGTAGGTAAAAGTACCGTATTTATCACTCTTTGTTTGCATGCGCAATCAAACCGCCCAAACGAATTGTTTCCGGTGGAAGACTGTTCGAAAGACCTAAGTCATCGTAAAAGTTCGTAATTAATTAGTCAGAATAAAAACGAGAGTTTTCTTTGGTGAAATACAGCATCAAACATTCGTGACATCAGAAAATTTAACATATTTTGTTGTCGGAGAGATAAAAAATGTCGTTTTGGTAACAAAACTAAGATCTGCTGGGATTTTCGGGACTCCCGGAATTTTCGGGGTTTTGAGGAGAAAGCAGCTAGCAAATTTCATTTCCCTAAAACTTTCTACCGCTGAAGAACCGCGGAAAAGATCAAATTGAATTAGCTTTCACCTTCTGCTTTCACATAATCTCCTTTAAAGGCACTAAAATGATATGGAAAAGCAGAAAAACGCCATTCCAAGCGTATTACTAGACATTCCTTGGTGGGTGTTTTCTCTTGCAATTCCAGGCCAGTGGTATACCAAGTTAATCTGTTTTTATGCAAGTGTTTTGCGATGGCGGATGTCTAAGTTGCCAATAAGATTTGTTCTTGGCTTGCTATTTTGGTGATGTAAGTGTAAATCCTGCAAAAGAGGCCTTCTTACTTTTTTCGACAATCCCGTGCTAAGGTTTACACTGTAAAACAATTTGCATTTATGTCAGTTTTTGTGATCATTCCATGTAATCTCCGGCTGCAGCCTGGCAGTGATAACAAATCCAATAGTGTTGTTTGTTGAAAAGAAACTCCCATGTTCTTTTCTTATCACAGGTGATAATGCTGTATCCCTGGTATTAAGAATGACTGTGGACCAAGTAGGTGACACTTTGTTGAAATTTATAATAAGCTGTTTGGGGACATGAGTGTCATAAGTTTCTCATGTGTGATCGTAGTGTGCGGGTGGTTAGTATTGACTGGTATGAGTGACTGACCAAGTAAAAGAATATTTCGTTGTTGTCGTAGGTCATTTTTTATTGATGCTGTGGTGCAATTTTTTCCTTGGTCCAAATTTTATTTTTCTTTGTTTTAAACTCATTATCATACATCGTCATACATTTCTACACCCAAAAACAAAGGAAAATAAAATTTGCACCAAGGACAAAATTGCACCACAACATTGACCTTCTCCAAATTGTGAAAACGTTTAATGTTATCCAGTGGATCTATTTCCCAAATAAAATGTTTCTATTTGCCGTATGCAGTTTATTCACCAATGAAAGTTAAATAGCGCCCTTGGCCTCATTAACATATGAATAATTCAAAATAATTTTTACTTTAAAATGGAGGGGGGAGGGGGGGGGGGGGGGTGGGGGTTTGTAAACATTGGAAAAAAGAAAATTTGGCGGCCATCGTGAATAAGACCTAATATAAGGGAATATAAATACTAAAGAATAATAAATCGGCTGCCATTTTGTACTAAGGTCTATAAAGCTATTCGCTCTTTAGACAATCGCAGCCTGAGCATGATACTCGAAAGTTAATCCAGAATTCAATGCACCTTACCCAAGTTTAACAAAACTTATTTTTTGTTTAAAAAGCGTTTTCTTTTCTCATTTTCAGTTAAAGCTTCAAGTTGTCAAGTTCAAAGTGTCGGGAAACATTTTTAACTAAGCTTCTTTTCACATTATGTTTCAGTGGAACTCTTCAGAATTCAAAATAACTCTTGCTGCAATCTTAACAAAGCATTGTAGCTTGAATCCATGTCTAGAGCAAAACTGGGATGAGTAAGTGCAATGCAACGTATTAATTGTAAAACTTTTAAAACGAATTCTATATTAATGTAACTTGTTTGTTTACTCATCTTACCACCTTGAACAATTAAGCTTGGCCCTCCATGGAATTATTGTTGGAAAAACCAACCCGTGAAAACAAATAATCCTAGCCAGAATGTCATTTCCCCCAAAAAATCAATGCTGGGCAATATTGTAAACCTAAAAATTTCCAAAAGTTGGGAATATCAAACCCAAAAATTGTCTTCACACCACCACCCCGGTTCTACCCATGGGCACTTTTGTCCCAGAATTGTTATCCTTTTTAAAGCAAGACAATCCTTCTAATTATAAGGCAATACATGGCCATGCTCCACCATATATTTCAGATTTAATTAGAACTAGGGAACGAACAAATTATAATTTAAGATCATCGTCACAGCTACTACTACAACCTTATAATGCCACAAAAACAAAAAAGACATTGGGAGACAGAGCATTTCAAGTTGCGTCTCCGGGACTGTGGAACGGTCTCCCAAATGACATTAGAAATGCTAAGACAATGGACGTTTTTAAGTCCTTAGTGAAAACTCATCTTTTTAGGAAAGCGTATGCTTGTTATTTTTAGAATTTTATATTTTGACTCTGTGTAATTTTTAGCCTATATATTAGATATGGTTTGGATAGTTTTATTATATTAGATTTATTATTTTTACTATTATTTTAATGTAATTTGTAAGGCGCATTTGAATATATTCATATAGATATTTGCGCCGAATAAGCAATAAATTATTATTATTATTATTATTAATTGGTACGAACTTGGCTGAACAAACAGCAAATAAACTCATGTGTAAATTGTATTGCTTATGCGAGATGATACTGAATGTTTTCAACGCCATTTCATTTGACCAGAAATCCAAGTAAACAAAGCCAGAAAAAGGCTCTGAGTTTTCAGCCTGATGACATCATCATTCTTCAGGGATATCCAAGAGCATCGCAGAGCACGGGTCTCTTGAATGTTAGGCTTGTGGTTAAAATGCCAGAGGGAACTAACAATAGCATAATTCCTCGTGAACGTGTGAGCCAGTTGCTTACGAAGGTGGCGCCTGAAATTCATCGGCAAATGGGACATAGCATCGCTTTTATTGGCCAGACGAAAATCACTTCTGCGCCACCCGATGCTTCTGGTCGCAACTCAGATGAATCAGGGAACTCTTCGTCGTCACACAAAGCAGCTCTGATAGCTCTTGGGATTGTTCTTGGAGTGGTGTGCCTGGTCGCCATCATTGTAATAGCCTGGTATCGTCGAAAAAAGAAAAGGTAGAGTAAAAGCAAAGGCACACTGGTCGTGTAGGTTTTCTTTCTTTTTTCTTTCAGTGGCGGAAGGGGGGTCCGGACCACGCCCTATCAAACCTGTGTCTCTCATGTGGTTCATAAAAATAATAGAATAAAATTGTTTTATACCTAGTTGTTTCACTTCCACCAGTGATTGACTGTTTGTCAAGTTTTTGACTTAACAAACGCTTTTTAACTCTCAGGAATGCCGTAAATGGCGTTTTAAAGAAAAATCGGAAAAAATTTCCGGGGAACATGCACCCGGACCCCCATTTCAGAAATTCCTGGATCCGCCCCTGTCTTTCAAAACGAAATTGTGTCCCTATGCAACGGCAACGAGGAGAAAGAAGAAAGAAAACCTCTGTAACCAGGGTAAGGCAATGGATTAGATGAAGAGAGGAGAGGAGTGAAGCTCACTCCAGAAGGGAACAGGATTATTGAAGAGGCAGGGTTTATGATGTTAATCAATCATAGGTAGGTGTGGGGTGGGATATAGGTTGCCGATTATGCATTGAAGGCTGCAGAGTTGATGCAAAGAGGTTACGTATCGATTTATCTAAAAATGAGTTATTGGGCGTAATGAGATGTCCAGAATCATTGCATAAAATCTGCACTAATTACAAAACAATTTTACTTTAAGTCAGGAATGGAAAACAAGCACATGTATATATTTACCTACAAGGAATCAGAGAATTAACTGTGTGTATAAATTATAGTGTAAGGTCGAGCCATAAATTTCTCTTAAGGGGTAGAGCGACGGAAGATCAAATCCGGAAGTCGTGGGTTCGTATCCCACCGAGGTCAAAGATTTTTTTCTTTCCCTCGTGTGGTCCCTTATTTCCTTACTAGGGCTAACGCTCAGTACAGGGAAATTTATGGGTTTACCTTAGCACTATAATTTACACACAGAGTTAATTCTCTGATTCCTTTCTTGTATCACCAGTGCTACGTGGCTCAACATTTATTTGTACCTTTGTATATTTACCTAGACTGACACTTCAGTTTATAAGAGTGAATCTGAATCACAAGCCGTCACTTGAGACACAAGTGATGGCTTAAACAGTTTTCAACAAGAATTTCACAACCCACTCCAAGGCCACTGTTTGCATCTGACAATGAAAACACATAGTTTTCGATTTTGTTTTTGTCACAGTAAATGATAAGTGCGGCAATCCTCGTCGAGGACAATTAGTCAACCAAACTGAGTGCGTGTTATATAACCATATGATTACAGTTAGCCAATCAATCATATTGCGCGTTGTATAACCATAAAACTTGGCTTACCAACCAGAATTCGTCGAGCACACCTTGTCATCCAAACAGAGATATTGACTCATTTACTCCTCTTCGTTCGAGTGGAACATAAGGCAGTAACGGTATTTTCCAATTCAAACCTGTCCTTTGCAATTCGTTTTGCCTCGTCCCAGCTTAGACCCATCTCTGTTAGCTCTGTCATTATATTCCTTAATTCGCTAGGTTAATTTGGTCTTCCCCATTTGAGTTTACCAAACAGAGTGCGTGTTTTATAACCATTACAGTTAGCCAACCAATCAAAATTCGTATTATATTACCGTAACACTTAGCCTCCCGATCAATTGCATGTTTTATAATCATAAAAAAATAACTCAAATACTATCTATTGAAGTGTGTTTTTTTATTTTTAGTGAGAAGCAAGTATTGAAGCAGATTGATGATGATGACAAAGGGGAAAATATTCGATTGGTGGAGCTATGAATGGACGTCGAAAAAACTGGAGAAAAAAATAAAATGGGTGTAAAAGGTTTTATTTGTCTCCTCTTATATAGCTCAACGTACGTCCAAGAACATGTGTAAATGTTTGGAATAGGAGCAGGATTTATTCGTAGGAGAGCTTTTAATTTAAATTGAACTTTGTTCAGTTTATTGCTAACTACACTTGTCTCTCATCGTGCGATCTCGCGAGCGCCCCACGATAAATGCCGATGTCCGTCCCTCATGCAGTTTGAAACAACGTGAGATAAGAGCTAGGCGTATTGTCAGACCAACATTGTGTAGTAACTGTTGTAATTAATTGTAACCGTTGTGGTTTTAACTAGTCAACTAAACTTGTCTCTTAAAATGCCTTTTTGTACTCTGGCGCCACCCTACGAGAAATGGAGATGGGGCCCTCGTGAAATCTTTGTAGCTGATAGAGGTAATCAGTATTCTGGTAAATCAGTTCAAATCAACACTTCCCAGTACCCACGTTTATAAGTAAAAACATTTTAAGTGATGTGTAACAAAACATTTATTAAACAGATTTTGGTCTGAGCAGTGGGCGATGAAAGAGAAACTATATATTATCTATATGGCCGCGCTCGTCCCAGGAAGATTGAACATATATTTTCGGATTGCATATAAAATTAAGGATTGGATTGAATCAATATTCGTGTTATTGGATTGAATCAATATATGCGGTATTGGATTGCATATAAATTTAAGGATTGGATTGAATCAATATTTGTGGTATTGGATTGAATCAATATATGCGGTATTGGATTGAATCAATATATGCGCTATTGGATTGCATGTAAATTTATGGATTGGATTGAATCAATATTGAACATACATCTATCTAAGATTACATTTAGCTACAAACGGCTTGCCATACTTTTCCTTTGTGTTCCGCTTAAGTTTTGGAGACATGTTTATGAAACGTGCTCAAATTAAGTCGTGTAGTTATCTTGAATTTCATCGAGGACAGCTCTGCCTTGATGCGCTATAAATGGTGTGTTTTGCTTTTAAACATAAAACTAATGGAGATTTGAATAAAATTTTTTGAAAGAAGATTGTGTTGTCCATTTTTATGTGTTGGTTCATTCATTACATAGATTGAAAAGCGATTTTATGTAAAGAAAACAAGACTTAGATTTTCTGTCTTCACTCGCGTCGCCTTATGCAAATATGTTTGTGTATTTTGCAAATCAGTTTCTCGGGCAATTTGTGACAAATAAAAACTGTATTTTATTCGGAAAGTAGTCGTACTAGTTATTCTAGACAGAGAAAAGTTGTTTTTGTGAACTTTTGTACGGTCTAAATGTATCGTGCAGACGGTCGGTTTTTGAAAATTGCTAAAACTGAAAAATAGCCCGGTCGTCAATCTTAATTCTTGTGCTTCCGACCTTTCACCTTAAGGCCCGGTTCAAAGGTCGAATTTCACATGTGCCGAATCTAATGCAAATGAGCAAAATCTATTGTTCTTGCTCATTTCCATTAGATTCGGCACATGTGAAGTTCGACGTTTGAACCGGGCCTAAGTTTCACCTTAGTTAAGCTTGTTCAAAGTGCTACGCTGTTAGGCTCAGCCTATCTATATATATTAGAATCAATACACCTTCTCGCCATTGCAAAACAATGCCGACTTAAATTAGAAGAAATATCCGTATATTTGACTTATTGAATCCAACACCGGTTAACAGAGCCGGTGAAATAATTCCCGCTAATAAAAATATAACACAACAGCTACTCAGCTCAACTACTCAGCAAGCGACTGTTTGTTTACGGTTATATTATTTCTAGTTCAGAATCGATTTTCGCTTTCCTCGCTATTTTCTGACTTTTCTATGGTAGGAGCACTAATCATTCCACTTCATTTCATCTTATATTTTGCTGTGACCAAAATAAAACTCGAATCGGTCCACAAATGCTAATAGATCTTCCCACAAACGACACGCCACTTGGAGCTTGCCGGATGTAGGCACTTTCAATTCAACGCCGATAAAAACAAACAGCCGCCGAAATAGATCACTTTCAACTTTAAAATTTAGGATGAAATCGTGGAGTCAAATGGAGGTTTTTGAGGAGGTCTAAATCTTAATTGTATCGATCCAACCAATTTAAAATACGCATTATGGACTTATCAGCGGCCATACAAATCCCCCCTACTCAAAACCAAGATTGTTTAACAAAAAGCTACTAATGTCCCTCCCCTTGGGGGCAAAGAAGTGTGCTCTACCAAGTCAAAAGGTGCAATATTTCAAGAGAGTTCTATTAAAAATAAGCAAAGAAAGCTATTCCACTTGTTTTCTACACATGATGAGGTTCAGCTTACCCTGTAAGTCATGGAATGGGAAAGAAGAGAATATTCTTGTTTCCTGGTAATGAAGAACTAGGATTCCTTGAATATATTTTGAAATGCTTTATATAAGCTTAATTGGCCGAAATATAATCAGAAACAAGAAAAGTTTGGCAATAAGCTTACATGTATTTTTTTGCATGCAACACAACAATGGAAAGACAATAATGAAAGCTCTGTTCTCCTGCTCCTGTGTTTGTTCACAACACAGAATTTACAGTTTGAAAAATATAGTCGCTATGTAAGCGAAGGATGGCCAGCTAAAAGGAATAGAATACAAGAGAAATATGAGAAAGTCGTCATTTTGCCAGAACATGTTCACCAACATACCCCGTCCTTTCGCAGACGGGAACGGGAACTCGTTTCCAGCTCCATCTGCAAAATGGCGGCGGCGCTACAAACGTTTCCATCTCTCAAACTGACCTTGGACACCTTATGAGGTTTTACACAACGTAGTATATTTTATTGTTATACCGTAGTACTGACGTACACGAGAACAGAACCCCATTTATTGCGCAGAGAACCCGGAGAACTGAGAGAACAGAGCTCCGGTTAAGCAAAGAGTAGCGTTTTGGGGTTTAGCATTGATCTACAGTGTTTAGGGTTAAGCACTGATTTGAAAACGGTTAGCTTTCATTTATTTCTATGGGTAACTTTATAAATAGGTTAAAAATCACATCTCCCGGCAGCTAATCCACGTTGGTATAGTGGACAAGGATATTAGTTATGAAGCGAAAATGCCAAAATGCGGAAAATTCGTTCGTACGGGAACGCTTGCTACGCAGGCTAGGCTCAATGCGCTCACCGTTGGCACTGTGAAATTTAATTAGTTCCCACTCCCCGTATCGCTCGCCATCGTCCGTCAAGTGAGACGAGATTATATTGATTGACTCACAAGCGCATGTTTGCTCAAGTATAACTCGGGAATGTTTATATGTTCGTGTTTTACTTGAAGTCCTCCACTCTGCTGAGATGTTGCTCTTTATCGTTATCACCTGGTTACTTGCTTTGTCGTCCGCAGAAAAGAGGTCTCTTCCCGATGAATCTGCATCTGCCAAAGAACTTCAAGGTATGTATGGACAGCATGCAAACCATACAGTTGCACGTTCCGGCGATCAATTACAAATGCAAGTGTGCGATGATACAAAAAAAAAACAAAAACAAAAACAAAACACGGGCCTCCCTTAATACATAATTATTTCGAGCAAAATCTCGGGGGTTTCGAATTTCAAGCGGCTTGCGATTTATTTCATTCCATTCGGTAGAATTATTTTCGGCGGTGTTAAATGCGGAACGAAACTCGTGATGCTGCCGGATGAAATGAACAACGCGAAGGGATGAAACGTACAATCAATTTACACCGTGGATTATTGAACGTTGCTATTTTCAATTTTTGTTCTTCAAAAATCTACTTCAATATCGACATTCGATTTATTCGTTCCCAAAGGAAATCCACCAAATACAAATGACGGAATTTATGCTAAGACTTTGTCACAGATATTTTGATCTGACATAATCATTTAAATTAAAATGCGACAAAGATTTTTTTCTTTTACAGTTTTTATAATTGCTGTCAGTGACACCCATCCTTGATTTATTCGTTTCCAGAGGAGAACAACCAAATTCAAATGGCAAAAAATACGCTACGATTTTGTTTTTATTAGTTGTTTTGATCTGTTATAATTAAAATACGACAATGATTTTTGTTCTATATTTTCAAGTTTTAATTGTTGTCATTGA
The DNA here is from genome assembly GCA_022457155.1 of Cladopsammia gracilis. Classification (NCBI taxonomy): domain Eukaryota; kingdom Metazoa; phylum Cnidaria; class Anthozoa; order Scleractinia; family Dendrophylliidae; genus Cladopsammia; species Cladopsammia gracilis. The sequence goes on along the minus strand of JAJGOT010000405.1, from coordinate 261,019 downwards.
ATGATATGGAACGAAAATGACGTTAAATAATGCAGATTTCAAAGAGTTATCTTTCAAGGCGGCCAAATTTACTCAGGCGAACCAAATGTGATAAGTAAAACAAATATAAAGTAGTGCTTTGAACTATTTTTTTTTCGATTTATGCGTGTATTGAAAAACATCTTAATCCTTTTTACGTCTTTCATTTTCTTTTTGTTTGAAATTCAAATTTCCACAAACGCTTGCGTTTTACACCGCCATCAATCATCTTAGCTTACCTCTCAGGAAACAGATCTTTACTTCATTGAGTTCAAAAGGCCACGTCCGTGCATTATGATTGGTAGATTTTGATCCATTTTGTTTGTTTCTTTTTTACATATGGTCCGTTGGCTTTCATATTAATTATGATTGACGGCAGGGAATAACGCAACCGTTGATGGAGATTTGAATTTCAAATTCCGCATGTTATTGAAAGGCGCAGTAATTCACGCGAGGCTCCATTTCATTTCACGGCAAGATTAGATGCCAAACAAGTTGGGCGCGTACCGCACCACGCTTAATTTTATAGCAGCAAGCAATCTATCGAATACTGAAAGTAGCGACTGGGTAGCCTGTTCTTTTCCTTCGCCCTCGGCCTCCATGCATCCATTCACGTACGTAGTCCTGTTTCAAAGAGTCACCTGCACAGGATATAAACCCTGATGGGGTTTGGAGGGTCCTGTATTATATTCACAAGGGAGACATTGGGGTTTCCAGTTGTACGGTTTTGGTCATTTTTTGACCGGTTTTTCGGTTTTTGCACTCAAAATTTCCGGTTTTTCGGTTTTGGCATCGGTTGCAGTTTTCATTTCTTTTTTCTTTTTTTTTCCTTTTTTAATATCCCGTTTTCGTTTTTATTCGGTTTTATTCCTAAACATCTTTATTTCACCTCGGCCAATCCGTGTAGGTTCACGTGCTGCTCCATCCAGCACTCATCCAGGTCAATAATTTTAAAATGAAAGAAGAAAGCTGAGCTTGTAGAAATCGTTGCCGATTAAATGATTATCAATTGTGCTAGCATAATTTTTGGCATAATTTATTTTTGGAACAAAGAGAATAATTGTTTGCACTTTTTATAAAAGTAACACTGCTAGCATAATCGGCAAATTTTTAGTTTTTTTTAAAGGGAACATTACCAGAGTCATGACTTGCTTGGTCTCTAAGATTGGTTATTTTCAAGTTCTGTCCATGGTTCAGTCTATTTCATTTGTCTGGGGGAGGGTAAAGAAGGTTATCACAATACTGCGTCGTTGGTCGTCTGGAGGACTGGGCACATCGAAAGAAAAGATTTCGTCGGCCCCATTTCCAGCTTTCACAGGCCAAAAATGGCGTCAAGCAACTGACAGATACGAGAAGAAGAACAGCCGCCCGATTGGCCAGAACCCGCTCAAATTGCCAGAGATCGGAGCCTGAAGTAAACCAAAGGCAAATACAAGACCGAGGGGGCATCTGACGCGAAACTTTACAGTTTAAGAAAAAGTAGCATAATTTTCAAAAACGAGCATAATTTTGAGCATTATTTGGAAAAAAAATCGGGCACTGCTTGTAGCACAATATGCTACTTCTATTAGCACTAGCTCTTGTTCGCCGTTTGCTGTAAAACGCAATGCTTTACTATCCATCTAATGATTCACCGGAATCAGACCGTGAATGTTTGTGACGCACAACCGTCATAACTGGACTAACCAAGCGTTGATGTTTCCATGGTATAAAATAATATATATTGATAGGCTTTGCCTAACAGCGGAGTTCTCAGAACAGAAAGCTGATGATAAGCTTAACTAAAACGAAAGGTCGGAAGCACAAGAATTAAGATTGACGATCAGGTTAATTTTCAATTTTAGCAATATCAAAAACAGTAGTTGGCAACCGTCTGCACAATACATTTAGACCGTACAAATGCTCACAAAACTCAACTTTATCTCGATCTAGAATACCTAGTGTGACTAATTTCCGATTAAGAGAAATACACCTGTTGCGTATCGAAAATTGCCGGAGAAACTGATTTGGAAATCAAAATTGTAAAAAATACACAGACATCTTTGCAAAAGGCGAGGCGAGTGAACTATAAAATCCAAGTCTTGTTTTGTTTACATAAAATCGCTTTTCAATCTATGTAATGAATGAACAAACACATAAAAATAGACAACACAATCTTCTTTTGAAATATTTTATTCAATTATCTATTAGTTTATGTTTAAAAGCGAAACGCGTACCATTTATAGCGCATCGAGGCCGAGCTGTCTTCGATCAAATTCAAGAAATCAATACCATTGAATTTGAGCACGTTTTATAAACATTTTTTTAAAGCTAACGAGAACGCAAAGAAAGAGTCAATCACAGATTGATATCAACATAAATATCCATCGAAATATGTAAGTTGTTTTACCTTTACCCTCGACTGCTTGGAAATTCTTTTCATCTCGGCTTCTTCGGTTCTGAAATCCGAGATGAAATATTTCCCCGCATTGATAAAAACGTATGAAGTTCCTCAAAGCAAGATTTTATCCCTGATGAAAACTCTTCTTTTTCCACTATAGGGGCTTCTGAGTATCCTTTTATTAGTGTCCCCGTCTTGATCGAGTAGCAAACCGCGAAAAAATGCAGGGAAAAACGATTTTGGAAACGGTTTTCTCCGCTATATTATGATGTTGCAAAAGTGTTTGCGTCAGCTAACGTGACATCGGCCGTGTAGCCGCGCGAAAAACAAATCCTCGACCGCTTTAGTTTCAAAATTGCTAAGATCTCGGATGTTAAGTGACGTCATACGCACATGTTTTGCGACGTCATATTCGCCCGCGAGCTAGCCTTGCGCAACGCTCGGACGCTCGCTCAGACGGACGACGCGCCCGCGAAACATTCCGCTAGCCATGACCATGAAAATGACGGGCATAGGTAGTACGAGTATGTGGCTCCGCGAGCGAGTCTTCGGCCCGCGAGAGCTCCGCTAATATATCCACTCATACATTCGTTCAAATGGTTGTGTGTTGCCGGATAAACGGCGGACATATACAACGAATGAGTCTATTTAGTTGTAATAAGTACAAACTGTTTCTGTCTTATGTTTTATGTTTTTTTTATAAATAGTTCAACTAGTATATGGTTTCGCCCCATACGCTGGTCAAGTGTCCGTGTATCATCGTGGGGCCTGGGGCATGGTTTGCTCGGACGGCTGGGACGAGAACGATGCTTTGGTTGTTTGCCGGGAACTGGGCTTTCCTGGTGTTGCCATGGTAGCAAATCATGGTTTCTTTGGAGTCGAGGGGACAATAAATATCGAGCACGTGGGTTGCTATGGCAACGAAACAAAATTCAGCGAGTGTTCATACAAAACAACGACAGAGCGGTCGGAGTGTAGAACTGAATGGAACAAGGAGGCTGGAGTGATCTGTAAAGCTGGCAACAGCACAGATCCCAGAGGTATTTATGCAAACTTAAGTTGTTAAGATCAAACCTTGCGCGTGTATTAGATGAACTGAAATCATCAAAAAGAAAACTTTAAAAAAAACATACAATATTCGGGGGGTAGGGGGTGTAATTTGTGATGAAAGGCTCGTAACTAAGCAAACGCAAATCATTTTTGACACTTTATTGAACAGTCAGCAGAAAGCCAAACAGTTAGGTTCTGTTTACATGGAAGGAGGAAGATCTCAGCAATAGGATCATTACATAAGGTGGAATAACTTTTCATTTGGTCTACATGCGGTCGCGGTTTGGATGTAAGAGTGGTTTCGAAGAAAAGTCAATGTGCACTTTAACGTATCAATCTTTCAAGCCAACTTCTTTTGAGAGGCTGTTGTTTCCTGTCTTCTCTTTTTTGGGGTGAGGCTGGTTATCATGAAGCTCACGTTGAGCTTCCTGAATATCTTCCGCCACATTATGATCTCTTTAAACACTGCTCCATGAGTTCTCAGAATTGAATTCGATGGGCAGGTCGCTACTTGCTAACTCTCTTCTTTGATCCCTTATTATTTCTCAAATAAATGTGGCACCGAACATTACGTTGTATCCTCTCAGAATCGTAACCTAATCCGGCTTAGTATGGAAAGAAAATACGAAATAATCGCCGGTCTTCAGCCGTCACCATGTTGGTTTTCAGTACAAGCATGTTCCTGGCGCTAGAATTATCGTTTCGTAGGCTGTTTACGTGCGGCTAGGATCTAGATCTTCCTGGCGCCAGGATCTTCTTCTTTTCAGTTACAATGATCCTAACGCTGGGCCAAGTATAACATTTTGCATGTAAACGGAAAGAAGAAAATATATAGCGCTAGGACGATTCGCCTTGATGGATGATCTTAGTACTAGGATCTTCCTCCCTCCATGTAAACAAGCCCTAACAGGCCCTTACCATTAATTAATAGGAAAGGGTTGTGAAATGTAATCTAGGAGGGGATATCAATGCTGTAGTCAATTTATTTCATGCAACGAAACCTGCAGCTATGATCTTGTAGTATAGTTCACTAATTCTAATTTTACCTTAACCTTTTTCCAGATATTCCAAAACTCCGTCTAACTGGCATTGGTGCCTCCTATAGGGAGGGGGCAGGAAACGTTGAAGTGTTCATAAACCGTCAGTGGGGGAGAATATGCGACGACTCGTGGGGTTTTGATGATGCCCGGGTAGTTTGTCGCGAGCTCGGGTTTCCGGATGCGGAAGACGCGACCTGCTGTGGGTGGTACTTCGGAGTGGATTTTAGGCCTCCGCTTATGGATTATGTGGACTGCACAGGAAATGAAACGTCGCTATTTCATTGCCGCCACCTAGCCACGACTGAGGCATCATGCAGTATAAGGGATACAGCTGGAGTCATATGTAAACTGAATAAACCGGATGGTGAGGAGCCTGTAGAGATAGCGATTATTTATATACAGATAGCCTAGCTAACCTACAGAGTCTAAAAGAATAATTGTATCGTTTAAGGTGGCTCCCAACAGTTTCCAGCACTTTTCAAGACTTAGAATTTGATGGGTCATTATAATCACTCTTTATTAGTTGATGCTGCAATCATGATATCAAACGAATACCCAATGATTGGTGAACACGTTGTTATAATTTTATAATTTTCGAAAATTAAAGGTGGCTCTGAATCCCACCTACAGAATTTTTTTAAACTTTGCCAAAAGTTGCATCTTATCCTACTGATCAAAATTCGACAATAAAAAATGGGGTTCACCGAGTTATTTTTGAGTTATTAACACTTAAAGCTAAAATTAAGGGTGTTTTCAGCACGTTATACTGTTGCTATAGTAACATATTGTGTCACGAAAATTATAACAACGTGTTCACCAATCATTGGGCATTCGTTTTGATTGATTGTAGCATCAACTGATAAAGAGTGGTTTTAATGACCCATCATAATCTAAGTCTTGGAAAGTGCTGGAAACTGTTGGGAGCCACCTTAAGTTATTTTGGCTCCAAACGGCATTGGCGCGCGCGTGACATCGCCATTCACGAAATGAGATAGTTGGGTTTGTTGTTGGGGGCTCGCAAGTGACTCAGTATTCAAAGCGATCGATTCCGTAACTTTGGTGCTGTATTCTCGAATGACCATCGACGAAACTTTAAAAAGTAAAGTACTAAGGAATGACTTACAGCCAATGGTAGTGGAACTACACCAGGAAAAGAAAATGTAACTTGATTTATGTTTACAAACATCAGTTCGACTTTGTCGCGCGTTTCCAAAACACGATTTTCTTTAGGCTGGTTTCTGTATGATCACCATTGCTAAATTCCTGGCCAAGGACTTGACGATTGTATTGAAACAGTAAGTAGCGATCGTCCAAGGAAAAATGTTCTGTTAGAGACTTGGTTCTATATGATTAACATTGATCACGCGGTCACATGAAGTTAAGGCCAGCGATGTAGCAATCATTTGTAATAATGTGTGGTTTTATAATAAACATTGCTGCCCTTTTATCTTCTTAGTTCGCTTGGTGGGATCCCTTCTTGCGCATGCGGGTTTCGTACAAATCCGCCATTATGGTCGCTGGGGCTCGTTCTGTGACTGGGGCTGGGAATTGACGCAGGGTCACGTGGTTTGCCGTCAGCTGGGGTATCGGCGGGCTCTTTACACTACTATTGGTGCCTTATTTAAACAACAGTCCGATGCACCGATTTGGGTAGAGGAAGCAGTATGTACTGGGAACGAGACATCTATTTTTGACTGCGATTTGACATACATTCGGAACAATAATGATATGGATATGTGTGACCACAGTCATAGTGCTGGAGTGATTTGTGAATCCAACAAAGATCCCGGATTGAACGGTAAGCTTAAGGTGGCTGATTACAGTTTTGTGATAGAAATAAATAAAATAATTCAATATCAGGAGCTCTTGGGCTCCTCCAACAATCGAAAGAAAAAATAACCGCTCACAAGTCCCCTGCCCCCTGCCCCCTGCCCCCTACCCCCTGCCCCCTGCCCCCTGCCCCCTGCCCCCTGCCCCCTGCCCCCTGCCCCCTGCCCCCTGCCCCCTGCCCCCTGCCCCCTGCCCCCTGCCCCCTGCCCCCTGCCCCCTGACCGCTGCCCCCTGCCCCCTGCCCCCCTGCCTCCTGCTCCCTGCCCCCTGTCCCCCTCGTCAGAGTGTCAGCGTGCATGGATAAATTTTTTCTCACCCCTAAGAGCTACCAATTATTTCATAGTACAGCTAGTTCTCCTGATTCCGACAAAGACCGTTATATTGAGCACGTTTTGTTTTTGTTCTTTAGAAACGGCGAAGGTAAGATTACGAGGGAGTAATGTCCAACACATGGGACGTGTGGAAATACAACAGGAAGACTTGTGGCACGCTGTATGCAGCATTGCCTGGGACAAACATGATGCTGATGTAGTTTGTCGCCAGCTGGGATTCCCCGAGGCTGTGCTGGAAGTCGGCCATGGCCAGTTTGGTTTTGGCTCTGGACCTATGTGGTTGACCAGTATTCGTTGCCAGGGAAACGAGACCTCGTTAGACCAATGTGTGAGCGCTGGTTGGAAGCTAGAACCGACCTGCAACTATAAACATAGTGCCGGCGCAGTGTGCAAAGTGGCCAACGTCACAGGCGGTAATATACTGTGTAACAATTAATTAATTAATTAATTAACTCAAGCTTTGAAATGTCAATCAAAAGATAAATATAGTAGTCGTGTTGTGTATTGAACGTTTAATCGGTGGGCAAACTTGGTTGTCTTTTTTAAGGAGTACTTTTGGTTTCGCTTTTGACATGCAGTATATTCCTTAAGGTCGGCACACTCGACAGTGACTAGTCCCGGCGATCAGGTTGCGTTTTATTGTTTTTCTTTTCTGTTCTTTGGTCGCAGCGAATGGTTTCACGAGCAGTTCACGTTTCATTTTCATTTATTTCATCTCATTATTTTTTCTCCAAACCATAAATACGATGCACACACGATCTGACTAGTTGTAGAAACAGTTTGAATGAATGAGTTACCAGTAATCGGATACTGTGTTATCCACAAAGAATTCTGGGATCGCCAGGGGCAAACATTGCAAGTCGCTGGAAGGAAATACCCGGGGGGGGGAACTCCCATATAAAAATGACGGGGGTGCTCGTCGAAAATTTTCGAAAAACACCCTAAAAGGTACCAGAATCTCGTTTGATGGGCGTGACTCAAAAGAATTTTTACCCCTAAGAGGTACCAATTCTAAAACTTGTAATAGTTGACACTAAAGCTGCCCCCTCCTTTCAAATCAAATCAAATCAAAATCTTTATTTATACACGGTTAAAAATATCAGTATTTATCATATGACCCGTACGGCCCTGTGAGCCTTTTCTTTGCAAAACCATTGATGAAAGTCCCGTATGAGGGCCGTACGCATTTGCGCGAGCGGGGCCGGAAAAAGCCGTACGGCCCTACTACAAAAGCGGACGGCCTCGCGCGCTAAAATTTCAAGTAATTTTGTCTCCAAATTGGTCATATGATAACTTTGCGGTACTCCACAGTTTAAAGGGCTAGCACTAGATAAATGATTATTTTTATTTTTTTCTGAAGCATCTCAGCGGTCCGGAATCCTAAATCCTTGAATTTGATTGGCTAATGACGCGCGCTCCAGCGGTCCGGATTTTCCCATCCGGACCCCGCGTACGGACCGCTCCTAATTTTACAGAAAGATTTTGTCGTTTAAAGCTTAATATCATTGAATTTTCTCGTAAATTATGGACCCAGACGAAAGTTACCAAAGCGAAAGTGAATTTTCATTGGCCAGATAAAATATCTAACGACACAAACGAAGAAAACAATGAAGAAAACCAACAAAGTTTCACCATGGTTGACATCGACCCACAAACAAAGATCCGAAAACACGCTAAAGATCTTAACGCTTGAACGAGGTATCAAAAAGACTCGATGAAGAAAAAGAGCCGGATGAACTCAGTGGAAGGAGAAATCAGCCGTAAAATTAAAGGCTAATGTTATTCCTCGAAAAGGCGAGTGTACGTTTGGATTTTATGATTTGTTCATTTTATAGTTTGTTGGGCGTTTGTTGTTGTTCTTTACAAAGCGACATTTGTGGCTTAAAAATTACTGTAATTAGACAATCTAGCGCTTTTTTACAAAGGTTTTAGCTCCATTTGATTTAAGTGTTCTTATTTTTGCGGTTTTTTTTTCCTGTGAATTTTCATTAAAAAGTCTTGCAATTTGTCATTCTGGTCGTACTAGTTTGTTGTCAATAATTTACACGCCATTTCGCGATCGGATTTTCCGAGATAATTCGTACTTTCACTACATTGCTCGGTTTATATGCTTTTATTTCTCGGTTTTTACCCTCTTTTATCTAAATTCTACAAGTTTTCATTCAAGAAAATATGATTTTTACATTAGAATAGCTCAGTTTAAGCTTGCGCCCGCTATAAATAACTTAAATTACGCTCGACTTTTCTTTTAATAGAAAAATTTGAAAAGTTTTTAAAGTTATAATTCAGCTTTCCATGGCTTCGCTGTAGGCAAGAACGTTTCTCTATCCTCGCCGGGGATAAACACAAGAACCATTTATTCTACCGAGAGGCATAAACTGGTAGAAATGAATTCACTTTGCAATTTAAGTTTTTTTGTTTATGAATGGAAAGTTGTAAAGATTACCGAGTTTGCGCGCGTTGTGTCAGTTTAGCTTTACGCGGCGCGTAAGAAACACTTCTTGGAGAGCTGTGCATGAATGATTTTCTCGGCGAATCGCAGAATTAAAGTAGGAAAAAAATAAATAAGTTATTTACCGGCCTAGGTCGGTCCGTATAGGAAAAAACTGTGCCCTCAGTCTTGAGTACGGCCCTCGGCCTACGGCCTCGGGCCGTACTCAAGACCTCAGGCACAGTTTTTTCCTATACGGACCTCCCGGCCGGTAAATAACATACATATATTGCATCTTTGTAAGTAAGATTCAAACCATGCCCGGGAATTTTGATCAGCTCCATATCTATCAAGTTTTTGTAAGATAATTTTATGGTCTATAGTATCAAAAGCTTTCTTTAGATCAATGAAGACGACGCCATTAAGATAACCTTTGTCAATATTAACGCACCAATTATTGGTGGTTTCCAGCAAAGCTGTGAGAGTACTATGAAGAGAGCGAAAGCCTGACTGACAATTGGATAATAAAGCATTTTCATTAAGATAATAATATAATTGGTCATGAACAATTTTCTCGAAGATTTTGGCCACGGCAGGAATGACAGATATAGGTCGATAATTGTTAAGGTCAGACTTAGAGCCATTCTTAAAGATAGGAGAGACTTTAGCCAACTTCCAATCTGAAGGATAAATGCCAGACAATAGAGATTGATTGAAAATATGCGTTAAAGAAGGCGCAACAACATCGGCGGAAATTTTTAGAAGTTTACATGGAATTTTATTTAGACCTTTTGGCCTCTGTTAGCATGGCTAAAAGCTGCAAATTTATGTAACTGGTGAAAATAATGCAAATTTTCTCACCTTTCACGGCCGCGCTAACATCAACTGCAAAACTGCTCGATCGACGTAACAAATGTAATGCAATAATTTACCCAATTAGGGGTGTCGCGCTATATAGCGAAAAACAACTGTCTTAGCGCGCGCTAAAACGAGAATTTAATGTCGTCAAATTGCGTCTGCAAATTACAAACTAAAGTTTAAAAACGTAAAAATTCACATTTTACAAGTTATAATAGAACGAAATGGCACTCAAAAATTGCTCAAACACATGTTGGTAACGAGCGCAAAACATCATTTCGTCTAAATGAAGTCGACACATTTGCGGATTTGAACAGCCGCGCACAGATACTCGAAAATATTTATCGTTCTTATTTATCATTCTCTCTCAAAATGACAATTTTATTCGCAATATGATCGTGACATTAATTCGCTATTTCAGCGCGCGCTAATACGGTTGTTTTTTCGCTATATAGCGCGGCACTCCTAAAAGTGACCAAAGCCAAGCTTTGGCTTTTACCCGTGACATTTTTACCCAGTACTACCTTGCGCGCCTCGGCTGTTCAAGTCGAGATTTGATACGTATATACAAAATATACCATATATACGCGGGGACTTCAATTATGCCTCCCCCTGCGGGGGCAACAACACATGTCATATTCTGTCTTATTTTTTCGGCTCATACCCTAAAAGGTACCGCGATAATTCTAACCGTGGTCATTTTAGATTTTAGTACCCTAAGCGGTACCAATCTACAAATTTTGACCCCTAAAAGGTACGACCAGCACCCCTGTCATTTTTGTATGGGAGTCCCCCCCCCCCAACTCCCCCCCCCGGGAGGAAATGTACGGCGTAAAGTTGTTTCTTCGTCAAAAACTTCGATTATAGGAACAGAATGACGATTTTTTTTCGCCGTTATTTTATCAGAAATGGAGTTGAGCAAAGTTGATACGTGCAAAATGTAAGTTTTTGTTTAAATAATGTGATAAAATCTATTGATAAACTCTCTTGCTTGCGTAAGGTTGATTTTGAACCGTTCTAAAAAAAATATGCGTTTCTCTAAAGGTATAGCAACTAGCAAATACAAATGCGGCAACTGATAAGGTTCGAGAGGAGAACCGATACCATGGTTTTGCCTGAATGAAATCAGATAGTGGCATAAACATAACAGTCGCTAGACTGTCAAAATTGCCAACGGAGGAATTGTAAACATCGAGCTTCACGCAGCCGATAAAGCGAAGCGAATGGATATTTAGATCACAGCCTTAACTGAGGCAAACTTCTGAAAACTTAAACTCTGTACAAGTAGTTTAACAGCTTTCTTTTTAAGCTTCAACTCTCTCCCGCAACGACGAAAACTAAAATGGAACATAAAAGCCTACATGCCAATAATGGCGAAAACAACAAACCAACCGCCAGGCAAAAAAGGACGCTAAAAGAGGTCAAATTTTACAACTTAGAGAAAACACCACGGGAAAGCACAACAAACAGACTTGTCCATTTTAAAGGACCCACTCAACACTAGAATCCTCCATAACAAACATGAAACTAAATGTACTATACCACTGAAAACATGCAGAAGAAGTAAATGGCATTAAAAAGAAGAGGTAAGAGTCGTGCAGGCCTGTCAACCCCATTTTACACTTTATTTCACAATCAACCTTACAATTATTACGCAAGCAAGAGAGTTTATCGCATTTTTTATCACATTTAAAAAAAAAACCTTACACTTTACACGTATCAATTTTGCTCAACTCCATTTCTGATAAAATAACGGCGAAAAAGCGTTATTCTCTTCTCTAAATCGAAGTTTTTGACGAAGAAACAACTTTACACCGTACATTTCCTTCTAGCGACCCCTGGTGATACCAGAATCCTTCGCGCATAACACAGGTATCCGATTACTTGTAACTCATTCATTGCATGGCCGTGTATTTGGTCGGCCAGTACACACGAGGAGATTGCTGCCACTAGTCGCCGCGACCAGTCACTTCAATTTAAACCAGTTTCAATTTTTGCAATTAACCAGTCACCACGACCAAATTTTGGTCGGTGCAACCAGATGTTTTTGCCGAAAATTAGTAGCCTCGCAAGTTGCCTCGTGTGTACCGACCCTTATGGCTAGTTAGAACATACTGATGATCTCAGCTGGAGCAAGAGAAAGCTAAAAATGGAATTCACTCTTGAAGATAACTCGAAGGATTTTTTGGCGAGAAATACAGCATCACTGATGTGCTGTTGGGTTAGCAGCATCAAGGCAGCGACAGGTTTAGCGCAGTCGAGGTGTCTTTAACATTGCTTCAAGTGAGTCTTGTGTTTCTTTTCCTTTTTTAGATGGAGACGTTCGACTTCGTGGATCTGGCAATTCTAACGCTGGTCGAGTGGAAGTCCAATTTGGAGGAATCTGGGGCATCGTATCTGACGGGGAGTGGGATATAAGGGATGGTCACGTGGTGTGTCGACAGCTTGGATACCTTAGGGCAGTGCGCGTTTATACGCACTCCAGGTGAAAAGATTAAAATATCCTAAGTAACTAGTAAACATGACTTTCATTTTTTTTTCCGGAAAAAAGCGAAGGGGCAGGGGAAGGGAAGCTTATTCCACATCCGTTTAATATTTGTGTTCAGTTAACTTATGTTTTCTCCTTGATCTTCCAAATTTCAGGTATGGTTCGGTGGATTTAAAGATATGGCTGAGCTCTCTGCAGTGTAGTGGAGAAGAGAGAAGACTCGTGGATTGTCCTAGAGAGTTGAATTTCGACCTTTATGCGTCATTAGTTCGCAACGCTGGGGTTGAATGCACGAATGACACAAATTATACCAGTGGTGAGTTATCCATAACAAAGAAGAGGAGTGTAATGGCAAAATAGAAACCATCCTAACACTTTTGACGATTGTGGCCTCAGTCTTCAAAAAACAGTCTTTTAAATTATTTAAACACCAAAACAAATTGTGAAGGGGATTATTAGTTTTTTTTTATATATGGAATAATCTTTCCATCAACTGCCTACAAAATCAACTTCTTTTCCGATGAAGAGCCGAGTGACTATTTAAAGTGCCTATCACCCCTAGAAAGTTATTTTCAGAATCAACTTTATGTACATTGAATAGTTGAATGGTAAAGTATTTCTTGTTTTGAACGTCGCGTTTGTGAGTTATAGAGATTTGAATTTACAAAATGCTAATTAAATGACGTCAACCCGGGAATTTGCCATTATCTCTACGCCAATTTACAATGCGCAGTTTACAGCTTGAGGATAATTAATTTCATAAATACTAAAAATAAACTGTGGATAGTCAATTGATTCGTAAAAATTATTGCTTGGAGGTGTAAACAAGTAGTTGTATAATAAATGATTCCCGGGTTGACGCCATCTAATTAGCATTTTGTAAATTCAATTCTCTATAACTCACTAACACGACGTTCAAAACAAGAAATATTTTACCATTCAACTATTCAATGTAAATAGAGTTGATTACGAAAATAACTTTCTAGGGGCGACAGGCACTTTAAGTTGTTCAATACAAAAAATACAATTATTATTTACGATATGCAGGGTAAATGCGCACGCACTTGATTGTGCTGAATACAGTACGCAGCTCTTACAAGGTCTTCTCTGATTTGCTGAGAAAACAATAGAACAAACAACACAACAATGGACTATAGCCCTAAAAAAAATTGAGCTGCGTGATACCCAGATCCAATGAAATTAGAGGTTATAAAGAGTTGCGTGGTATCTGGAATACAGAAGAACCTCAATTAAGGGGACTCCCTTGGGACCAGGAGAAGTGTCCCCTTAATGGAGGTTTTGCTGGTGTTGTTAATAATTAACTACTTCAACAAAAATGCCTCTTTTTACTCGTGGCGAAGCACACGAGTTATAAATCCGGCGTTGACTTTTCTTGTTTTTTTTCGTGTCACATTAGCGCATGCAAATTTATGCACGCATATTTAAGTCTATATAGACGACTATATGGCTTTCGGCCATGAAATACATACCGTAAAATCTCTCCGTTTGTGTACTCGAGAAGCAAGATAAAGAACTACTGCGTACAACTGCACACTTTCAAGACAATTCAAGGCGTTCATGGATGGATAGGACCGTTTGATATTGTGTTCGCCGCTTATTCCTGTGGCATTTTTGCTCTGGCAAGTTCTGTGTTTTATATATTAAACTTGCCATTTGCTTAGCGATCGAGCTCCGGGTCGAGCTTAAGTGTCAGCTACTGAATCTAGTGAATGCAGTGTAGTCTTACTTTTAAACCCGTGTATACGTGAAAGCATGATGAACAGGTTATCGGCAAGGGTGTTAAAATAAAATTCATTCTCTCACTCACTCACTCACTCACTCACTCGCTCCTTCCATCAGCTGTAAACTTAGTGAGCAAATGCTTTGTTACGAACACGTTTCGTAACAGGAATTCAACGTGAATCCAACGATAACAATAATTAATTTGATGTAAACGAATATAGACAACAATAAGCTTACAGATGTTTCGCATTTGGAGTTTTCAGTGTAACACGTACATTAAAATCGATCTAAAAGGATTTTGCAACCTAAACACGCGTTCTGATGCGTATCTAGCTTAAAATAATAAAATTTAGTTCGTAGGTAGTATGTGCTCTTGGACCGCGCAGTGATTGAGTTTGTGGCTTAGTCCCGGACGGCCCGAGTTCGAATCTCCATCAAGTCCTTTTTTTTTTCCTTTTTCTTTTCTTTTTTTTTTTTCTTTTTTCGAACTGGACATTGTGAAAGTGATGTACTTTTTTTCTTCGTTCGTCAAAAATCCTTACGTTTAATTTAAATATATATATATATATATATGTATGTATATATATATATATATATACATACATATATATATATATATATATATATATATATATATATATATATATAGATTTGTAGAGATGGATTACTTGGTCGAAGACATTTATTCACTGCTACTCAGAGTGAATAAATGTCTTCGACCAAGTAATCCATCTGTACAAATCTACATATCGCTCTAGTTTATCTATTGAGCACTTTTATAGCTGATGAAGTCTTCAATTCATTATTTTATTATATATATATATATATATATATATATATATATCGAACTGTGTCAGTGTGAAAACGTATTAAAGCTTACGGCAATATTGCGTTACGCGTTACGCGTTAGCATTTCTTCTTCTCGGGTTGGCTCTTAGGAGCCTTTGATTAGACATAATTTTAAGCTTATGTTTCTCTGTAAAAGCACTCAATTCACTCGGGAATCAATGCTGCAATGAGTTAAAGGCGCCACGAGTTCAAGCTGTGTACAGCTTCTTGTTTTACATGGGATGCCGCCATTTATTTTAACAAATGTAAATTGCATTATGGACTGTTTAGATTATAGTTTACTATAACAGCCTTGCATTCATTCATTCATTTTATTTTGCCATTAACCACATAAAAATATATAATAATAATAATAATAATAATAATACACTAGAAATTTATAATAACTTAAAGGCGATAGACTACAAAATGTTTAAGGTGGTAGTGACTAGGAAGCCTATATAGAAGCCGGGGGCTTATGAACTATAGGCTTCCTGACAATATAGGATACATCATACGAATTATTATATGAATTACTATTCATATGAATTATTTTAAAAAGAAAAGGAAAGAAGAAGTATGTAGCTCAACAAGGAGTATTTTTGACTAGGAAAGAAGGAATTTTTAAAGTCTTTTGCGAAACAAACGGATGCTTTCACTGTTTTGAATTTCATGACTTAACGAGTTGAAAATTTTAGGTCCTTGAAACCGAATTGAGAAGTTTCGAATATTAGTTCGACAGGGAGGTATGTAAAAAAAGGTTGCAATTTCTAGTATAATGAGAATGTAACTGGCTTGCAAGAGTAAAAATATCATTAAAATAATTAGGAAGTAAACCTAAAACCAAAACACAATGCCAATGCCATACATCACTAATCATTTTATAACAAGATATATATGGCGTAACCACTGAGAAAAAGAGCTCACACTTATGTCCAGAAATGCACGTAACTCGGACCTTGGGCACTTCATATTACACACAATTATATGTAATTTCCATATGACTTCATGTTTGACGGAATTGCTTGTGTTTAGGTGAGAATTAGGGCTAGTGGACACTTCATCATGTCTATCATAACGAATCTCATTAGCGTGCATTTCTGGACATACCTGAATGATTTGGAATTACCTTTTATCAGAATATGTCAATTATAGCCGTGAAAAAATTGAAGCTACCTCCTTAAAATAATTGTTATATCGGGGTTGAGTATATGCAGAAAACCAAACGCATGTTTAATTGACGTTCGCAGAAGTGAAAGTTCGCTTGGACGGCATGGACACGCCTAACGTAGGTCACGTGCAAGTCAAGTTCAACGGCACGTGGGGCACGGTCTGTGCAGTGCACGATTTGACCTACCAGTCAGGGGAAGTGATATGTCGTCAGCTGGGTCACGGACCTCCGGTAAAGCACAACTTCATGAATAAAGAATGCACCGCAAAGAATGAAGGAGCCGAGAGAGTGTGGCTGTCCGACCTAAACTGTCAGGGATTCGAAGACTCTCTTGATCAGTGTCCTCACAGAGGCTGGGGCAGAATGGACCCAGAATACTGCAAGGGGTGTACTCCTCAGTATTGTAGCGTGTGCTTGATTTGTCAACCACATGACCCAAATATCACAGGTATAGAAAAACCCTTGTATGCTTTTGGATGTTGTTGTCATTGTTTCATCGAATTTGCGAAGACGTTCTTATCGATCCTCAGAATCGCATGTCCTTCTTTAAGTCATGCATTTTAATCCCAATACCTAGTCAATTTTCTCTCTTTTTTACATAACTGGCTAAAATAAGTGCATCTCTTGAACATTTTAATATTTTCTTGAGAATAGAGGCACAATTTCGTTTCGGGATGAAATATATCGATGTAAATGCTGTTTGGTTTTTATTTTATTTTCCATCGAGGAAACCTACTAGGCGTTTTGGAGTGTTTTACAGTCAGATATGTTTTTGTCATCCCAGGATAAAACCACGCGTTTCAACAAAAAATATTTGTCTTCGGAAGGAATTTAACTGATCGGGGAATAAACTAATCTTGGGCACAAAAACTAGGATAATGCTCAAGTGGATAGACGTGTAGTCTTTTCTATTTCTCTGAATTATAGCTAGTTAGTACAAGTGTCATTGTATTCCTTTGTTGGTTAATAGCAAAACCAAACACTTTTTCGCTTCATTGATTCAGACCTCCATCTTAGACTGGTTGGCTCAAATCTGCCGTATGCTGGCCGTGTTGAGGTTCGTTATGCAGGAGTCTGGGGTGTAATATGCCCGCGTCGCATGAATGGCACTGTGTTCAAAGTAATTTGCCGCCAACTGGGTTACGAAGGCGTAATGGGAGATGAAAGCTTATATCTTCGGAGAAATTTAAAGCTCTATGGAGATGACGCAAAGGGACCTGTTTGGTTGAGTAAAGTATACTGCCATGGTAACGAAAGTTCGTTATCGCAATGCAAGATCGACCGTCCTGGGGAAGATTTGTGGTGCATACATGACGAAGCCTTAGAACTGATGTGTCAACCAAAGAATTATACACCACGTGAGTCATATTACACATGATACTGAACAGAAAGGTTTATGTAAGGAGTGAAGCCCAGCCTAGTCCCTAGGTTTTCTCTTCCTCTTAAGGTCGAGCACGCAGTCGGGATAAGAATCTGGGAACGAGTTTCAGGAAGGGAAAGCCTGCATACTTAGTGTTTGAAATTTGTTCACATTTTCATTAATTTTAAAAATAATAAGCAATTCAAGAAAACGTTGAAAAGGTTATGGAGGTGCCTAGTTTTCTGGCCGTCATTTTTCATAAAATAGATCAAGGTTACATTTTCTAAGGTTTTGTAATATATTGCGGATTCCGAGCCATCTTATGACTAAGTGAGTAAGATAGGTCACGTTCTACCATATTAAAGTTATATAGGTATAAAGATATTTACCGTCTCATCTCAGAACCACACCCTCTGCTATTGACTGAATATACTGGTGGTTCTGGAGGACTTAAGAATTTCATCCATGATGTCATCAATACGAACTCAGAAATGGGAGTTGCGTTTAAACCATGTTTTGACTATGGTTTGACGATGCTGAAACCTTAGTTGTCTTTAATTTAATCAGCATATCCGATCCGCCTGGCTGGATCCTCAGTGTCACATGCTGGTCGACTGGAAGTTCTGTACAATGGAACCTGGGGTACCGTGTGTGCTGGTGTGTATGAGTGGAGTGTGAAAACTGCAAATGCACTGCTCGCCTGCAGGCAGCTTGGATTCGGTTCACCTATCAGGTCAGTGTGGCTAAAATAGATAATGAAATTGAAAAACTTAGAAGAGGTTCCGTAGACTTAGCGGTATACGCTGGCAAACCTGTACAGTGGAACTCCATTTTGATGTGAAACATTCTTAGGCTGTGTTCTATTGGAAATAACCTTTTAATCTAAACCGGTTTTGGTTAATGTGGTTGAGGCGTTCCAATGGAATACAAATTCAACCGTTTTCGGTTGAAACGCGGTTGTTCCTGGGGATAGCGACAATATTAATAGTTTTAAGCAGGTTTTATCGACACCTTTGCGAATAAACAAGATGGCGAGAATAAGTGGAGCAGCTTCGGTTGTCTTATCCGAGTATTTAGAAAAAGTAATTCCAGAAAATGATTCTGAAAATAAACTGGAGGGACCAGCGACACTTTTTGTATTGAACGAGCGGGCAGCTGCCTCTTGTATCCTTGGATACGTGGAAGAAGTTGTGGAGAAAACGCCGCCATTTTTGTTGACAATTTGCTGACGCCAACGTCACGACACCCGAAATCACCCGAAAAATCACGCCTGCGAGTATGTCAGCGGATGTTATCATCGTTTTCAACCATTTCAACCAAGTTTGGGCTTGGTTGAAAACGTTGGGGCGACCACGTAGCTGTCCAAACGATGTCTGTGATTGGCGAACGATACAATTGATATATCACTTGTACAATGCACCTATCCCTAATCCCTATCCCAGCGGGACAAATCTATTGTTTTCTTAGCGAATCACAGACATCGTTTGGACAAGTGCTGGACTACCCAAACGTTGATCAACCAAACGAACCAAAAACGGTTTTTATCTCCAATAGAGCATGCACGAAAATAACGAAACGAACCCAAACAACCGAAAACGGTTCTTACCAATAGATCACAGCCTTTATGTTCAAATTCAAGTCAAGTGAGCTGTAATTAAAAATTAACGGTTAAAATCTTTAAAGGAAAATGGAGAACATAGAATCATAAATGACAGTGCATATTTTGCGGTACTAATCATTCACAACTTATGTACTCGTTATGAATTAGGCTGGTGAGTATATCCAAGTTCAATAGCAATGACGTTATTTAGGGAAATAGATCACATGACTTACGAAAAAGCTTATTAATAACCTCTCATGGAAATTACCGATACCACAATACAAGGCGTTATAACAATGCGCACGCTTTATTTAACAATTTTATAACAAATATTTTTAAAATTATGTTGTGTGACCCTTACCCATTTTAGAGAACGCATTTTGTGACGTTAATGACAGAGCAATGTCATGTGATATCAACAAACACTTTCATATGATTAGTCTGGTGAGATGTCAATCAAAATATGACGTTAATTTTATTGATTGATCATAGGGATTTTCAAATTCTCTGCAGAGGGGTCTTAAAACGTTTTCTACCCATGCCGTGTCGTGTCGGTCAATTCGTATGCTATTATTTTTTTCTGTTTACGGACTGGCCAGCCAGTTCTGACAAATGGTATGAATGCAGATATAGTACCGTTTCATCGTAAGCGGAGAGAATAGAATGAAGGAACTATAAAAAGGAACGAAGAGAGGAATTAAAAACCGAGTTGAACAAGTGAATGAATGAGTGATGAAGTAAACGACGATAGTGAAGAAGCACAGATTTAATTGAATGGATGGATGGGTGAGTGAGTGAGTGAATAATAAATAGACAGCCTATAAACTAAACCGTTTAGTTTATAGGCTACCTAGGTATTTTGATTATATGCTCACCCGCTTACTCACTCATCCAGTTCATAAGTGACGAACGGAGGAAGGGTTGGCGAAAGAGCCGACAGCATAATTGAAAATAACTATGACCATTTCAAATCATGTCTGTCTCTGTGACTTATACACAGATCATCCACTAGCTGGCTAGCTCCACAGTTTTCCAACTGTCCGTCAAGTAGCCACGCGACCGGAGCTATATGGCTGTCTGGTGTCCAGTGCAGAGGAAATGAAAGTTCATTGGATCAGTGCCCTAATAGGGGATGGGGTAAAACTAAGCCATTTTGTGACCACGCCTCAGATGCATGCCTGGTGTGCGATAATTCACAGTATCATAATTCGGGTAAGTTTTATTAACCGGTTATTAAGAAATAAAGCTTTTAGACGCGCATTAAGATACGCCTAGACGGCCCAATATTCTCCATGGAACGAAGAGGAGTGATTGAAGAAGGAGTATAAACCGTGAGCGATACAATCCAATGGTTTGTTGAGAAGCGCGAAATCTACCTTTTTTTTCTCATATGGAATGTACGTTACACTAACTCAGGACGCCTAAAACGTACTAAATGTTCGAAGAAAGGGAAATCTTTAAAATAAACAAACGAAAGATGCATTTAACAAGCTTACCAGTGCCGTTTTCCAACAATACAACTGTGTCGTATCGTTAGTGGATTTTTACCCGATAACGTTCAGAACGTCACTGCAATTAACTGCGTGATTAAGTCATCCATTCACCAATCAGAAGACTGAATTCGTCAATAAGCAACAGTAGCGTAAAATTAGATATTTATTTTTGCGTATAGCCGTTCTAAATATCAATGAAATTGCAAAAGCATTGCAAAGATCATGTTCTGAATATTTGTATAAAACCTCTGATTGACATGTCAGTTCTCTTTGCAACTGCTAACATTGCTTCAAAACAGTAGAGTTCAATTTAATCCTCATCTGTTCATAATATTTTCGCTTGACAGACATTATTGTGCGACTGAGTGGTTCTGAAGTGCCTTACGCTGGTCGCGTTAAAGTACGTTACCGAGGAGTCTGGGGAACTTTATGTGAAGATGACTGGAAAACAGAGACCGCTGAAGTGTTGTGCCGGCAGCTCGGATATAAGGGCGTTGAACTAGATCTCGTTGTGCACAACGACGACTGGTACTTGCCAATGGACGTATATGACGTTGTTCTTGGGCCAGTGTGGTTTAATGGTGATGGTTGCAATGG
This sequence comes from Cladopsammia gracilis, assembly GCA_022457155.1. NCBI lineage: Eukaryota > Metazoa > Cnidaria > Anthozoa > Scleractinia > Dendrophylliidae > Cladopsammia > Cladopsammia gracilis. The sequence continues at coordinate 239,800 of JAJGOT010000405.1, read as the reverse complement.
GGATGAGAAAACTCTGTCTGAATGCCACTTGCAACAGAAACCGTACTGTGGCGGCAGCGATAACATTCAACTGATATGCAAAGTAGAAAATTCTTCCTTTGACCGTGAGTGATTTTAGGCATTACAAGTCCGCACGTTCAACGTTATTTATTATTTATATATTTTCGGATACAGCAACCCTTCAATTGAGGATTATTAGCTGGTTGGGCTAGTTTACATAAGTTGGTAAATAAATCAGGCTCCTGAATGCCTGTGGGTTGCCTGCGGCCCTTACAAAGATACTATATTCCAGTGCTTAATAGTTTTAAGGTGAAATGACTGATTTGATTTAGCAAGCACTGGGAAAGCTTCTCCCAGAAATTTGGGTTCGTAGATTGTTTTGTCAAAGAGCATGAAGTATTTAAAATTTTAAGAGAATTTTGGGGCTAAATTTTGATGGCGTTTATTCTTCCGCATTTCTACTCCAATGATTTTGCTAAAACTTGGTAAGGGTTTGTATTAAGTCAATGTATGCTGATTCCAGAAATTTAACACAAATATAACAGCAACATTTTTCACAGGGTGCGATTTTCTTCAAAAAGTGGGGTTCATTTAAGCCCGATTATCACTAAATATATTTTTCCCATTGAAATCGAATACTATCATATTATTGCTAGATAATAGCTCTAAGTTTTCGCAAAGTTTTAGAAGCATCGCTTTCGAGCCGGAAAAGTTATGAGACAAAGTTTGTCATAGACGAGTGCGCCAGAAATAACAACGGAGCCACCTTAAATTGAAATTCAATGCAGAGTTGCGCTCGCGACCATATCACAGAAGAGAACAATAGCGAGAGCAACTTATTTTTATTTGTCAGAGTGGCGTTTGAATGGTGAAACGGTGAAACAACTTGCACCTACTTACGGACAAATTTGAGCTCGATCAAAGTAAACGCAAGTCATTGAAAGTATACGTAAGGCCCGGCCTGGTCAAAAGAGGTCGAAATGTTTTTTTTTTCGGCAAATTTCCAACTTGCGGTAACTTGCGACTACTTTTGGCGGGGGCTTTACGTCCAAACATAAATGATAAATGCAAACGACCCTTGATAGTTTCTGTTTCTGTTTCTTTGATTGTAAAGTAGGTAAAAACACGATGTAACAGGGGCTCTCCTTGTAAGCCCAGTAGGGTTTGTTGAGAGTTCCTGCTCCCTTATCATAACTACGACTTGTACTACTGTAACATCAATTATGGAACAAATAAACTTGACTTGTCTTGACTTGACTTCATTTTAAGTAAACTTTCTAAAACCCAGAAATTTTAGGTTTTTGGGTGACAGCTTAATTAATGTTAATGGTTTGACAAGAACGATGACGGAACAACAACGGACCCAATCTTTTGACGTTTCCGGCTGACAACTACAACTTACGCATGTACAGTTACTGGAAAGGCAAGACGTAACACAATTTAGCAGTCTATGGAGAATGAAACTTTACAGTATATTTTTAGACAAACTTGAACGACTTTAACAACTTCCAAAAAATATATAAATTTTCCTCCGTATCCTGCCTATATGTGCAGTAGTAGACAACAGCCATCGGGATGAAAACATTCGCTCCGGCAGACCAATCAATGTTCCACAGTAGGTTTTGTTTGTGATAATATATAACGGATCCGAAACATAAACAACCTTCGGTCCTTGTGCTGGTAACTTTTGATCAACTATTGAGTAACTTTATATTAATATTGTCTTAGAGAATTAAATCAGGAGTATAAACTAAAGTTTAAGGGTGCCGGTATAAGAAGATAAGGATTTTTGGACTGTGGTATGTACATTTTGGTCATGCTTAAAAGCAAATGAGGGATTAAAAGTCGAGTTGAGTTGACGGGCTTAGACTAGGTTTTGACCTTGACATTTTGACCTAGTTAAAATTTTATTTAAAACATCTGTTTTAAATGTCTTTTACAGAGTTTCCAGTCAGGCTCGGTGGGAACCATTCCAGAGAGGGCCGTGTGGAGGTGTTCTATGGTGGTCTTTGGGGCACAGTAGGAACTGAAAAGTGGGACCAGCCAGACGCTTTGGTGTTTTGTCGTCAGCTTGGATTCAGTCAAGTCCAAAGCACGTATTTAAAGGAAGCTCCAACTACCAAAAGGGTTTTATGGTTCGGTAATTTTGGATGTCAAGGGAGTGAGGCGACATTGGGGAAATGCACGCACAGATTAATAGCCAGGGCTTTCTTTGAAGATGAGCAACCTTTTGATGTGTTTGTTCGCTGCGGTATAGACGGAGAAGACAAAACAGGTAAAGTTAGCATGCCATAGTTTTCGCTCTTAAAGGCTCTGCGTTATTTTACGTCATCTATTGTCACACAAATGGATTTCAGTAATTGATAATTTAACCAATTACCAATCCGCAAAATACAGAAAGTAACGCAAAAAGTAATTGGGCCGTCTTTATTGGAGACATTTTTATCAAGCAAAAGCGGAAATAAATAGCTGTTAGACCACATAGTGATGTATTGGCTCTCTAAACCAATTAAATGTCAGTGATCCATGATCATCTCTTGTTCTAAACTTCATGCTTGGTAAAATAAATCTAATGTTCCGGCTCAGCTTATGGAATAGGTGGTTTTCACGTTACGTCACGGCGGCCATGTTGGCGCACACCTACAAAAGAATGTTAATGAATTTTTTTGTAAGGTGCACCAACATGGCCGCCATGCCCTTTTTCATTTGAGTCCCACAAGACTAAAGGTCACGTGAGTGAAAACCATCTATAGAAATGATTTTCAACTGATTGCAAATAACACAAACGTTAAAGTGTTTGTACTGGCATAAAATGATTTATATCCATCGTCGTATTCGTTAATCAACATCACCTGCTAATGCACATTGGTTTATGGTTATTAATCGAGCACTGTTACGCTAAATCAAACAATTAATGTATAGTCTCTCATGACCGAGTTGTTTAATAAGCGCTTCAAAATATCATATTCAAATGGAATCAGTTTTTGTTTTTCAACTTTTCTCATTCCCTTTTGTTTTGACAGCTTCATCTACAACAAAGGAGCCAAACACCCCAAGGTCCTCTCCCACGGCAACATTTGTAACTACGCGTACCATTTCTGTGACAGCTTCGTCCACAAAAAAGGAACCTGCTCCTACTAAAACTTTAAGTACTCAAGGATCAATGTTTGCGTCAACACCAGCCACAAACAGCCCTACAAGTTTGTGTCCCGGTAAAATGTGCCAAAATGGCGGGTCTTGTGATAAAATGAAGTGTCGTTGTTTGGAAAAATTTGCCGGTGTTTATTGCGAGGTTTATGTTGGTAAGTAAAAGTACCGTATTTATCACTCTTTGTTTGCATGCGCAATCAAACCGCCCAAACGAATTGTTTCCGGTGGAAAACTGTTCGAAAGACCTAAGTCATCGTAAAAGTTCGTAATTAATTAGTCAGAATAAAAACGAGAGTCTTCTTTGGTGAAATAGAGCATCAAACATTCGTGACATCAGAAAATTTAACATATTTTGTTGTCGGAGAGATAAAAAATGTCGTTTTGGTAACAAAACTAAGATCTGCTGGGATTTTCGGGACTCCCGGAATTTTCGGGGTTTTAAGGAGAAAGCAGCTAGCAAATTTCCTTTCCCAAAAACTTTCTAGCCGCTGAAATATTCCGAGTTAAAAGCTTAAGAACCGCGGAAAAGATCAAATTGAAGTAGCTTTCACCTTCTGCTTTCACATAATCTCCTGTAAAGGCACTAAAATGATATGGAAAAAACAATACAACGCCATTCCAAGCGTATTACTAGACATTCCTTGCTGGGTGTTTTCTCTTGCAATTCCAGGCCAATGGCAAACTAAGTTAATCTGTTTCTATACTAGTGTTTTGCGATGGCGGATGTCTAAGTTGCCAATAAGATTTGTTCTTGGCTTGCTATTTTGGTGATGTAAGTGTAAACCCTGCAAAAGAGGCCTTCTTACTTTTTTCGACAATCCCGTTCTAAGGTTTACACTGTAAAACAATTTGTATTTATGTCAGTTTTTGTGAACATTCCATATAATCTCCGGCTGCAGCCTGGCAGTGATAACAAATCCAATAGTGTTGTTGGTTGAAAAGAAACTACCATGTTCTTTTCTTATCACAGGTGATAATGCTGTATCCCTGGTATTAAGAATGACTATGGACCAAGTAGGTGACACTTTGTTTAAATTTATCAATAAATTGTTTGGGGACATAAGTGTCATAAGTTTGTCATGTGTGATCGTAGTGTGCGGGTGGTTAGAAATGACTGGTATCAGTGACTGACCAAGTAAACAATATTTCGTTGTTGTCGCTGGTCATTTTTTATTGATGTTGTGGTGCAATTTTTTCCTTGGTCCAAATTTTATTTTCCTTTGTTTAAAACTCATTATCATACATCATCATACATTTCTACATAACACTCAAAAACAAAGAAAAATAAAATTTGCACCAAGGACAAAATTGCACCACAACATTGACCCTCTCCAAATTGTGAAAACGTTTAATGTTATCCAGTGGATGTTTCTATTTGCCGTATGCAGTTTAACACAAATGAAAGTTAAATAGCGCCCTTGGCCTCGTTAACATATGAGTAATTCAAAATAATTTTTAGTTTAAAACGAGGTAAAGGAGGTTAATAGGCCTCATTCACGATAGCTGTCATATGGGTTTTACATTATGATTCAATTTAACTACGTGGTTCTTTCAGGGGGGGGGGGAAAGCATTGTAAAGAAGAAAATTTGGCGGCCATCGTGAATAAGACCTAATATAAGGGAATATAAATACTAAAGAATAATAAATCGGCTGCCATTTTGTACTAAGGTCTATAAAGCTATTCGCTCTTTAGACAATAGCAGCCTGAGCATGATACTCGAAAGCTAATCCAGAATTCAATGCACCTTACCCAAGTTTAACAAAGCTTTTTTTGTTTAAAAAGCGTTTACTTTTCTTATTTTCAGTTAAAGCTTCAAGTTGTCAAGTTCAAAGTGTCGGGAAACATTTTTAACTAAGCTTCTTTTCACATTATGTTTCAGTGGAACTCTTCAGAATTCAAAATAACTCTTGCTGCTATCTTAACAAAACATTGTTTGAATCCATGTCTAGAGCAAAACTGGGATGAGTAAGTGCAATGCAACGTATATATTGTAAAACTTCTAAACATAAATTCCGTATAAATGTAACTTGTTTGTTTACTCATCTAACCATCTTTAACAATTAAGCTTAGCAGAGAGTTGTCATTACGAATGGCCCTCTATGGAATTATTGTTGGAAAAACCAACCTGTGAAAACAAATAATCCTGGCCAGAATCTCATTTCCCCAAAAAAAATCAATGCTGGGCAATATTGTAAACCTAAAAATTTCCAAAAGTTGGGAATATCAAACCCAACAATTGTCTTCACACCACCACCCCAGTTCTACCCATGGGCACTTTTGTCCCAGAATTTTTGTCCTTTTTAAAGCAAGACAATCCTTCTAATTGGTACGAACTTGGCTGAACAAACAGCAAATAAACTCATGTGTAAATTGTATTACTTATGCGAGATGATACTGAATGTTTTCAACGCCATTTCATTTGACCAGAAATCCAAGGAAACAAAGCCAGAAAAAGGCTCTGAGTTTTCAGCCTGATGACATCATCATTCTTCAGGGATATCCAAGGGCATCGCAGAGCACGGGTCTCTTGAATGTTAGGCTTGTGGTTAAAATGCCAGAGGGTACTAACAATAGCATAATTCCTCGTGAACTTGTGAGCCAGTTACTTACGAAGATGGTGCCTGAAATTCATCGGCAAATGGGACATAGCATCGTTTTTATTGGCCAGACGAAAATCACTTCTGCGCCACCCGATGCTTCTGGTCGCAACTCAGATGAATCAGGGAACTCTTCGTCGTCACACAAAGCAGCTCTGATAGCTCTTGGGGTTGTTCTTGGAGTGGTGTTCCTGGTCGCCATCATTGTAATAGCCTGGTATCGTCGAAAAAAGAAAAGGTAGAGTAAAAGCAAAGGCAAACTCGTCGTGTGGGTTTTCTTTCTTTTTTCTTTCAGTGGCGGATCCAGGGGGAGGGTCGGGGGGGGGGATCCGGACCACCCCCTATCCAACCTGTGTCTCCCATGTGGTTCATAAAAATAATAGAATAAAATTGTTTTATACGTAGTTGTTTCACTTCCACCAGTGATTGACTGATTGTCAAGTTTTTGACTTAACAAACGCTTTTCAACTCTCAGGAATGCCGTAAATGGCGTTTTGGAGGGTAAAATCGGAAAAATTTTCCGGGGAACATGCACCCGGACCCCCCCATTTCAGAAATTCCTGGTTCCGTCCCTGTCTTTCAAAACGAAATTGTGTCCCTATGCAACGGCAACGAGGAGAAAGAAGAAAGAAAACCTCTGTAACTAGGGTAAGGCAATGGACTAGATGAAGAGAGGAGAGGGTTTGAAGCTCACTCCACAAGGGAACAGGATTAGGGAAGAGGTAGGGTTATGTTAATCAATCATGGGTAGGTGTGGGGTGGGATAAAGGTTGCCGATTATGCATTGAAGGCTGCAGAGTTGATGCAAAGAGGTTACGTATCGATTTCTCTAAAAATGAGTTATTGGGAGTAATGAGATGTCCAGAATGATTGCATAAAATCTGCACTAATTACAAAACAATTTTACTTTAAGTCAGGAATGGAAAACAAGCACACGTATATTTACTTACAAGGAATCAGAGAATTAACTGTGTGTGTAAATTATAGTGTAAGGTCGAGCCATAAATTTCTCTCAAGCGGTAGAGCGACGGAAGATCAAATCCGAAAGTCGTGGGTTCGTGTCCTACCGAGGTCAAAGATTTTTTTCTTTCCCTTGTGTGGTCCCTTATTTCCTTACTAGGGCTAACACTCAGTACAGGGAAATTTATGGGTTGACCTTAGCACTATAATTTACACACAGAGTTAATTCTCTGATTCCTTTCTTGTATCACCAGTGCTATGTGGCTCAACATTTATTCGTACCTTTGTATATTTACCTAGACTGACACTTCAGTTTACAAGAGTGAATCTGAATCACAAGCCGTCACTTGAGACACAAGTGATGGCTTAAACAGTTTTCAACAAAAATTTCACAACCCACTCCAAGGCCACTGTTTGCATCTGACAATGAAAACATATAGTTTTCGATTTTGTTTTTGTCACAGTAAATGATAAGTGCGGCAATCCTCGTCGAGGACAACTAGTCAACCAAACTGAGTGCGTGTTATATAACCATATGATTACAGTTAGCCAACCAATCATATTGCGTGTTATATAACCATAAAACTTGGCTTACCAACCAGAATTCGTCGAGCACATCTTGTCATCCAAACAGAGATACTGACTTATTTACTCCTCTTCGTTCCAGTGGAACATAAGGTAGTAACGGTATTTTCCAATTCAAACCTGTCCTGTGCAATACGTTTTGCCTCGTCACAGGTTAGACCCATCTCTGTTAGCTCTGTCATTATATTCCTTAATTCCTTAATTCGCTAGGTTATTTTTGGTCTTCCCCGTTTGAGTTTACCAAACAGAGTGCGTGTTTTATAACCATTACAGTTAGCCAACCAATCAAAATTCGTATTATATTACCGTAACACAGCCTTCCGATCAATTGCATGTTTTATAATCACTAAAAAATAACTCAAATGCTAACTATTGAAGTGTTTTTTTTTATTTTTAGTGAGAAGCAAGTATTGAAGCAGATTGATGATGATGACAAAGGAGAAAATATTCGATTGGTGGAGCTATGAATGGACGTCGAAAAAACTGGAGAAAAAATAACATAGTTGTAAAAGGTTTTATTTGTCTCCCCTTATATAGCTCAACGTACGTCCAAGAACATGTGTAAATGTTTGGAATAGGAGCAAGATTTATTCGTAGGAGAGCTTTTAATTTAAATTGAACTTTGTTCAGTTTATTGCTAACTACACTTGTCTCTCATCGTGCGAGCGCCCCACGATAAATGCCGATGTTCGTCCCTCATACAGTTTGAAACAACGTGAGATAAGAGCCAGGCGTATTGTCAGACCAACATTGTGTAGTAACGGTTGTAATTGATTGTAGCCATTCGTGATTTTAACCAGCCAACTAAACTTGTCTCTTAAAATGCGTTTTTGTACACTGGCGCCACCCCGCGAGAAATGGAGATGGGCCCCTCGTGAAATCTTTGTAGCTGAGAGAGATAATATTCTGGTAAATCAGTTCAAGTCAACACTTCCCAGTACCCACGTTTATTAGTAAAAACACTTTTAGTGATGTGTAACTAAACATTTATTAAACAGATTTTGGTCTGAGCAGTGGGCGACGAAAGAGAAACTTGCCTATGATTGGTGTCATCAACTCCACTTAGTATTTCTTTTTCGTCAGTGATTTTAGACAGGTTTCTTTAAATAAAAGAGGAAACAAAAAATATCACTGGAAAATTTGGACCATTTACAGACTTGATAAAATGTCTATAAATCTTGAATTTACAGACTTGGTACTTTCATCCGTTAAAAACAAAATCTCTGTAAATTCTTTTGACAGACATTTTATATAGTTTTGTTGTCTTGTTCTTTATAAAATGTTTGTAAAATGTTTATAAATTCTAGGAGCTGTAATGAGAGGAAAGACTTACAATTTACAGACTTCATAAAATCTGTCAACAATGTTTGTAAATCTACTATTTACAAAGATTTTATAATGCCTGGCTTCTGATATAAAATGTCTGTAAATGGCACTGCGTAATTTTAATTTTAATTCAGTTACCAAATCTCTGTAAATTAATGTGGTCCACAAGCGGAACATCTAATGACAAACAGAGAATTATAAAATATCTTTAAATTGACACAATCAAAAATAATCTACATCCAGTGTTCACTCACATAATCTAAGAAATTCAAAATACAACCTTTTGGTTCCTAGACCGAGTACTGAAGCAGGCAAACGAAGTTTTCAATATCGCGGTTCTGTTCTCTGAAACAAATTGCCTTTGAGTGCTAAGATGTAGCCCACTCTTAGCTCTTTTAAATCATGCATTTACTTTCTATCTGATTTAATGACAGATTAAGGATATTTTTGTAGTTTTTAGTATAATCCCGTATAGATCATGAATTTAGTTAGATAATTTAATTTAGTAAAGTAATTAATCTATTGTTGTTTAAGGCTCGAAAGAAGAGCATGTATTATGAATTGACACCGCGTACGATAAATAAAGTTTACCTACCTAACGGAGCATTATAAAATATCTGTAAATTGACGCAACCGGGGATAATAAAATCTCTGTAAATTGACACAAACGGGGCATTATAAAATCTCTGTAAATTGACACAAACGGGGCATTATAAAATCTCTGTAAATTGACACAATTAAACGGGGCATTATAAAATCTCTGTAAATTGACACAAACGGGGCATTAAAAAATCTCTGTAAATTGACACAAACGGGGCATAATAAAATCTCTGTAAATTGACGCAAACGGGGCACTATAAAATCTCCGTAAATTGACGCAAACGCGGAGTTATAAAATCTCTGTCATTTGACGCAAACTATTTTTTTAGTAAAGAAGGCATTTTACTCGATATTTTGAGTTAGTTCACTTAAAATTTGACTTCAATATTTAATCCAACACAGTGAGTTGAAACAACACCTTATTATTGCTCTTATTTTTTTGAGAAAATCAAGTGGAAGTCACTTTTACTCAAACATACGATTAAATACCTTATTTAATATTTCTCACTCAAATTTAGACATGAGTTAATTCTTAAAGTGAGTTGAAACAACTCTTTCTTTTGAGTGAACTTAGTGTAACAGTCCGACATTTACTCAAATGTGAGCAAAAGCACACTCATAAGAGATTGCCGTTTCGCGCCGGCGAGAGCGGGAAAAAAACGAATCATTGGAAGAAAAAACTATATTTTAAAATACAAGACACAGCTTAGTTCAACGGCGGTATTACTGTTGTATAGGATATATGTCTCATGCACCATTTGGATCACAAATCTTTACTTCACATGTCAATGGAAAAAGTTAAAACCAGTGAGGAGCACTGTACAGCTGACACACTGAGCATTTTAATAGCGGAGCACTCGCGGGCCGAAGGCCCGGCTGCGCAGCCCCATACTGATAGAACCAGAGAACCAAAGAACCCATGCCCGTCATTTTTCATTGTCATGGTTAGCGGAATGTTTCGCGGGCGCGTTGCGTGCCCGCCGTCGCGCAGGGCTAACTCGCGGGCGCGTGTACCGTCGTAAAACATGCGCGTATGACGCCACACAACATTCGGGATCTTTGCAATTTCACGTGACCTGGGAAAACACTGCTGTGCTTAGCGAAGAAAACCGTTTTAATTAAAGTCGTTATTCTCTTGCATTTGTTTTCGTGGTTTGCTACTCAAGACGGATACTAATTAAAGGATACTCAGAAGCCGCTATAGTGGAAATAGAAGAGCTTTCAGAGATAAAATCTTGCTTCGAGGATGGGAGCAATGCGGGAAGATGTTTGTCACTTCGGGTTTCAGAACTGGAGAAGCAGAGATTTAACAATTTCCAAGCAGTGGAGGGACTTTAAGGTAAAACAAAATACATTTTTCGATGAGAATTTATGTTGATATCAATCTGTGATTGACTTTTTCTTTGTGTTCTCGCTAGTTTTTGAGAATTGTTTATAACACGCGCTCAATTAAATTCAGTTGTTTTGATTTCTTTCATCGGAGAAATCTCGTCCTCGATGAGCTCTTAATGGTTCGCTTTTTGCTTTTAAACATAAACTTATGGAGATTTGAATAAAATTTTTCGAAAGAAGATTGTGTTGTCCATTTTTTATGTGTTTGTTCATTCATTACACAGGTTAAAAAGCGATTTTATGTAAACAAAACAAAACAAGACTTGGATTTTATAGTTCTAAACTTCACTCGCGTGGTCTTATGCAAATATATTTGTGTATTTTTTGCAATTTTGATTTCCAAATCAGTTTCTCGGACAATTTTTTTAAAAGCAGCAGGTGTATTTTACTTGAAAATTAGTCGTACTAGTTATTCTAGAGGGAGAAAAAGTTGTTTTTTGAACTTTTGTACGGTCTAAATGTACTGTGCAAACAGTCGCGTAAGTCTGTTTTTGATAATTACTAAAATTAAAAGTTAGTCCGGTAGTCAATTTTATTCTGTGCTTCCGACCTTTCACCTCACTTAAGGACGTTCGCGCCAAATGTTTATGCGCCACCTTACTGCGCACGCAATTCATGTCGTAACGTCATGCACGAGCGCGCGCGCAAAGGAAGAAATCTATTCACATGAAGGGATGGCAGCCGTTGCGTTAACTTTGCTTTTTTTGCTTTTTTTTTTATTTTTTATTTTTATTGTTATTTTTATTTGCAATACACTTCTAATAAACACCATTGCAGCTTACTTACACTTATTTACAATACTTACAATGCTTACAATACTTAAAGCTTTCTTACATTACTTAAAAAACTTACAATGCTACAACACTTACTACATTTTTTAAAAGGAATAAAACAAAAAAAAAATGACTTATAAGACTATTACTTGTGTATATATTTTTATTTAGAATAATTTAATTTAATTTTCCCCATATTTTCAAAAACAGCTGTAACTTTTTTTGGACAAAATGACTTTTCTTCAAAATATCCAGTTTGTCTTGGAGACGTAGAAGAAAGCCTTCAAAACACAAGTTGCCAATACATGCACTCGTCGCAAAAATGTGGTATTTTGCAATAAGAAGGGTGACATTAAGTGCCTGTTTATTTTCGATGTCTTCATGCCATCCGTATAAGACAGCGGATTCCGTTAGAGTAATGGTCTGTTGAAGTTTTATGCGCCACCAGCATGTGAATCTATCCCAGAAAGCTTTGGATACCGTGCAGTGGTATAGTAGGTGGGTTATTGTTTGTTTTTCAGTTTCACATAAAGTACAAATATCATTTTCAACAATGCCAGCTCGAAATAGGCTGGATCTGGTAGGTAAGATGTGATGAATTATTTTATACTGGAAAGCAACGAGTTTAGAATCCTTAGTAATTTGGAAAGGCAATGAGTACACTTTGTGTATGTTTTCTTTAGTGAAACCATAATTAAGAATTCTATTCTCTGCAGTCGGTGGATTTATATTATTGTTTAAAAGTGTATCGTAGGCTACTCTTGTTGATGGAAGGTCTTGGGGAGGGGTAGTTTGGGGCAAGTTGTTTTGTTTTAGTTTTTGTTTCCAAGCAGCTGGTATAGCGGCGATGATGCCGTAATAAAGTGCGAACGGGATTTTAGTGTTAGCTTTGCGCTGGATTTCATCAAGAGAAAAGAAAGTGTTGTCGTCTTTTAGAAGATCTTTAATACGTGTAATGTGAGCTTGGAATAAAGGTTTGTAGAAAATCGGTTGGTTTCCAATCCGGATATAACTGTTATTCCAAATAATTTTGTCTTGTATATGGTGGTCTTCAGCGAGTTTAACAACGTTATATTCCTGCCAATACTTGAGTAAAGTACGATAAAAAGGTGGAAGGTTATCTAGGCTGAGGTTTTTGATGTCATACTGACACTTTGTCAGGAAAGGTAAACCCCCATACTGGCCGGTGGCAAATTCTGGAATAACTTTCCAGGCGGAGTCATTTTGATCGGTTATTCTCTTAATCCAAGCTATTTTAAGTGCTTTGTCCATCAATTCGAAATCCATCATTCTAAGACCTCCTTGGTTTATATTTGCTATTATTGTCTTTCTTTTTATTTTGGGCGGTTTTCCGTCCCATATAAAATCAAAAGAAATCTTGTTAATCTCTTTCACATAAATATCGGGAATCTCAAGCACGGAGGTGTTGTAAATTAACTTCGACAATCCAAGAGTTTTAACAATTTTGATTCTGCCATGGAGAGTAAGCTTCCTTCTTTTCCAACTTTTAAGGGTGTTTTCTAGCTTGATAATTTTCTCAGCAAAATTTAGATTATTTGCAGCGGCAGAGTTATAAGAAAAGTAAATGCCGAGGGCTTGAATCGGCTCGTGTGGCCATTTAAAATTACTTAAGGTGTCAGCCCTGTTTCTCCAAGCTCCTAGCCACATTGCTTCTGTTTTGCTTGTATTTATTTCAAGACCAGAGGCAAGCTTAAATTCGTGAAGAAGTTTTAATAGATTGGTTACGGAATGTTGGTCGCTTACAAACACTGTTGTGTCGTCTGCAAATTGCGTGAGTTTTATTTCTTTACCTCCAATATTAATTCCTTTAATATTTAAAACATATCGCTTCATAAACAAACTCCGCCCACAAAAGTTATACCGTCATTTCTCCGGCAATTTTCACTATTTTTCGATAATTTTTTTTTGGATGAAAGTTCATTCTGCAAACTTTATTTTGACGCCAAAAAAAAATTGCAATAAATTTTCGATCTGAAGGTACACTGTAACCTTAAAGGGTTAACTCATTTAAAGGTTGAAAACAGTTCGAATTATTTACGAATCAGGCCCACTTAGATAACATTTCAATATAATAGTTTCTCCCCAGCGATTCATCTTTGATATGGTTTAACTAAAAGCCATGGACACCATGTCATGTTACGGACTAACTTTTCAAAAACAAGGTATATTTCTACACACTATATCTCTTAAATCAATTCGGTGACCCCCAATTTTTTTGCATTTCTGACATCAGTAACTCATTATCAGACCGTAGCGTAAGTTTGAAAACAATCTGTCTTGTAGAAAATTTTCGCGCGAACGTCCTTAAGTTTATCATCGGCTTTCTGTTCAAAGAGCGACGCTGTTAGGCTCAGGCTATCTATATATAATATTTTAGCCCCTTTATAGCCTTGCCTAAACAGCTCTTGAAAGAGGTGTTTTTAAAGCATGGATTTTCCTTGAACTGAAATAGGAATGATTTCCGAAGAACGAGAGAATCAAAAGAAGTGCATCGAAAAAGCCGTATGTGAGCTGAAAAAAAACAATGGTAAATAAAATAACTGAAATAAATCAAAAGCAATCATCAAAGCAATTTTCCGCCCGAGAGGTCTTGGGTGCCAATAATGCGCATGAGAGTCATTCCCGGCGGGCAGTTCGTGTTTTTGGCTCTTTTTTTTTTCACATAAGAAACAGGTCAAAAATAGCGTAGTTTACCATGGTAAAAAAGAGTAAATGAGGGTAAATGTTTGTACCACATCATAATATCGACTATTATCGACTCGCTGGGAATGGGAAACTGTTTTATCATGTAGTTCTAATAAATATCTAGGGTTTTAGCATTTTGACCCGTGGAAATATATTTTAAGCGGTCCTGTTGCAGTTATTTATAGCCGTGGTAAATTTCACGCGTAAAACTGTCACCGCGCCACCATGGTGCCATCACGGCAAAATCCAGTCTCGTGCTACCATCCTGAATAAAATTATTTTGGAAATAGGCTCTTTTAGTTGCGATGATTTATTTCACTAAGATTAGCAAGAATATGAATTTCAATGCTAGTAAGTAAAGTTTCTCAGCTCCCTTCAGTTTAAGTGTCATAATTTAATACGGCAACGAAGGCAGGAAATATGCTGATTCATACACATACAGGCAGCCAAGGCAGACTTTTTAAAAGGGGAGTTACATGATCATATTTTCTCGCGCCACTAATTATCCGGCAGGCAAAGTTTTGAACAGCCTGCCCAGACGTTCGAGCAGTAATACTACTGAAAACTAGGGCATTTATTATGGTTAACATTGAGCTTTTGTCAAGACAATGTTTGACGCAGTTAATTTGCGCATGAAAAGACGTGCAATACATTCAGATACAGTGGTCGTCACTGATATGATCGTCGAAAGACAAGTTCGGATCCAGGATTACGCCAAGGTCTTTGGCTGATTGTACGGGGGAGATGTCCTTTCCCAACAGAGACAAACGAAACTCGTGAAGTTTCGAAGTCATCTGTCATCTGTCCCGAAAACGATTAATTTTGTATTATCTGGATTTAGCAATAACCGATTTCTAAAGCATCAGTTGCGCACCTCAAGGAGGTCTTCGTTCATCTCTGCAACAATCCGTCGAGTGTCTTGTAAATGAAAGGAAACAAACAATTTTAGCTAATTTTGTATCGTCTACCGGTAACATTCAGTAGAGCAATTAGGGGCCTAGGATACATTCAACTGGAAGTGGATCAGAAACAGAAGAATGAATTCGTATTCCGGAATACCATCAAGTTAGCATGCAGCTTCCACATTTTCAATCTGGTGCAGTTGATAAACTTAACAGAATGAGATAAAACCACAACACGAACGAATAGTAAAAAAGATAAATAGAGCTATGATGCAGCAACCTCGTTCCCAGGGTCTCTCTTCTTCCCGCCCCCTGGAGCGAGAGAGAGAGAGAGAGACCCTGGCTCAGGCTGGTCACGTGTCTCCCAGAATCTGGGAGATTCCAATTAAAGGACACGGGGGGATTGAATCTGTGACCTCAACTAGGCTTAGGCTTACATAGCCTACCGTACCACTGTACCACCCAGCTTCTCGCAATCCTCACCCCTACCGTTACTTATCCTTAGCTCAATTGTAATGCTTCTAACTCAGGAGACTCGCCCGAGAGAGCATGCCACTTCAATTAACTACCTCTGTCGCTCCCTCCTGGTCAGGAACCCCGTTTATACCCACCTAGGTCATACAGAGTCTCGGCTTGATTCCCTTAAGCTAATTCCGAAACTCTACCCAGTAACTTGCTTGTTTCGGAAACCCTTCACCGGATATCATGGTCTTTCTCTTACGACCGACCATCTAAATAAAAGAAAGTCTTAAAAAGGGACGTCACCTATTGTCCAACCGATCGATAAGATGTATGGAAACAAACACGACTAGTGGTATCGGGGTTCCTGACCAGGAGGGAGCGACTTCAACACGTCTGAAAGCAGAACGTCTGGTGGCTACCGAGACATACGGTATACCAACAGGAGTCACTCACCCTGAACAGGAGCAATTAAAATATAGCCGAAGTAAAACGGCGGGGAAAATAAAATAAAGTCTACGAGGCTACGACAACAATTATGCCAGGGAGGGTTATTAAATAAAGCCGTTCTGAAGAGTACATTATTCATCCAGCCATCCTGTTACATTCAGTGTTTTTATCTCGCCTCACAACTTTGGTTGCTCCAAATAAATTTGCCACGCCGGCGAGCCTCACGGGCACACAACAATGGAAGAAATCACGCAGAAAAGCCTCCCATGCGATAACAGAGCAAAAAATTCGCCACGCAGGCAGACCTCACAGGCAATTATCAATACAAATTCACCGCGCAGGCAAGCCAGCCAGGCAATATCAATTCAATCCCGCCACACAGGCAAGCCTCACAGGCATAAATTATCCAAAACAAATTCGCCACGCCGGCGAGTCTCACAGGCATACATCAATACAAAAGATTTAATAAAGCAGAGAAGCTTCCCAGGCAATAACAGAGCAAAACGTTCGCCACGCAGGCAGACCTCACAGGCAATTATCAGTACAAATTCGCCGCACAGGCAAGCCACACAGGCAATATTACTTCAATGCCGCCACACAGGCAAGCCACACAGGTTAATTCGCGACGCCGGCGAGCCTCACAGGTATACATCAATACAAACATTTTATCACGCAGAGAAGATTCCCAAGCATTAACGGAGAAAAAACTTCGTCACGCCGGCAGACCTCACAGGCAATTATCAGTGCAAGAACTAAACAACAAACCAGGGACGCGAAGAGCAAAACACGCGTAACGTTCCAAACCTGATAAACGGTATCTCATTTGCCTGTACAGCCGGTCAAACTTCAGCCGCTGTGAATTGCCGCGTCGGCTGGAGAGCTTATTAGCGCTGCTATTGTTTCATCTACCACAATGCGAGGAACTTGTTCCACGTCGGCCATCGAGTAAGTCGGGGATGATAACAGAAACGCCAAACTATTCACTTTTGCGGCCTCGAGAAGAGTGATGGGGTGGGGCACATGTAACTTCTTTTATAGTCTCATTAACATAATCCCCAGGGTATTAATTACCAATGCAAATTGAGTTTGCATAGGTATTTTCTCTTGTTGATATAACCGTGAGAGGAACATCTCATAAGACCGTAGATAACCCAGCTCTAGGAAATCGTGGTTAAAACAGACAACTTTTTTAACTTTTCACTTTGAAGTTTTTTTGAATGTCGTGGCACACAGTTTTAAATGACACTGAAGAAGGGCTAAGCCCGAAACGTTTGTGGTATAAATGACATTTACACTTTTTTGAAAGGATTTACACCTTTTTACTTTAGGATATAACCAGAGTGTCACTCATCACTGAAAAAACATTTTTGTTTTCTCCGTATTGTTTAACTTTTTGGTACCCTTCTACCATTCATAAATGAAAATCGTCAGTTTCAAATATAGACCATCACGTACCTTTTTGGATAAGAAAGTCGGTCATGACTCATCTTTAATTACCATCTAAACCGCCTCCTGGTTAGCTCATTTGATAGAGCACCGGTCTGCAGAGCGGGAGGTCTCGAGTTCGAACCCCGGCCGGACCAACACTCAGGATCTTAAAATAACTGAGGATGAAGGTGCTGCCTTAGCCTGCGAATACAGCCGCCTCTCATCGCTCCCGGCCGCTAGGGGCGTTCGCGCGAGAGAGCGTCTGCGATTTACTTTGAGAAATTCCATACTGATGACGAAAATCTGTCCCGCATCAAGACAGGAACGCTGATTGGCCAACTTGATAATTTTACATAATTATGCTTTAAATTATGCAGTGTTGTAACTCAATCGCCAGTTGCGAAGATAATCTTGTCTGCCGTTAGAAACTGTACGACTCTGTGTTCAATCTATTTGTCCTATGTTTAATGTTTTGACGTTACAAGCAAATCAGTTTCAGGCTTTTTATAGTTTTATCTGCGGTGAAGAGGTTTTTCTACTTTTGTCAATTTACCGACCGGATATAGCAAGTCACTGATATTTCAAACGGCGCCACTCGTGCACGTCTGGATGAATGAACATTTATCGGCGATACATGGTAAGAAGAATCCCGTAATTATCATCATCAGTCTGATTTTAGCGGAAAGAATGCCTTTAGACTCATGGCACCGCAATGGCCGCGGTCGAAAATGACAGTTTCTTTCGCCAATATTTTCACGGCAAAGATGGAAACAGAAATAATAAACCACTAGTACTGCACGCAAGGAAATGTTATCCGTTGTAACGCAATACAACCCTGTGTGCCTACATCCTCATGGACAAATGAATCACAATCTTTGCTTAGACGGATCTATAAAGAACCTCCCCTTGTTTCATACAAAAAGGGGTAGATCTTTAAAAGACATACTGATCAGGGCTAAACTGTAAAAATCAAACTACAATTAAAACACAGTGAACATAGGTCATAACAAACACGCCAGGCGCTAGTTGGATTCCTGATGGGCCTGTCAACACCTTTCATTTCATTTGGTTTCAACGCATACACATTATTATAATTATACGAGATTAGCGACGGGCGATGTACGTCATCAGTATGGAATTTCTCAAAGTAAATCGCAGACGCTCTTTCGCGCGAACGCCCCTAGCGGCCGGGAGCGATGAGAGGCGGCTGTATTCGCAGGCTAGTGCTGCCTTTGCTATGACATCGGCAAATGGTCAGACCTTCACGTGGCTCGGATGACCACGTAGAAATGGCGGTCCCGTCTCCCATGGGGACGTAAAAGAACCACTGAGGACGTAACAAACCCTGGCTGTGACCACCCTCAGTGTTACTTGTTCATGGGTGGGGTGGGTGAGATGAGATCAGCAATGGACCGATAGCGGCTGCCTGTGGCGCCTTTATAAGCTGACGTCCGATCTCATTCTCATAAGTGTATGTAAAGCACCATGAAACATGTGTGATATGTGCGCTATATAAGTCTTTGTATTATTATTATTATTATTATTATTATTATTATTATTATTATTATCTAAATATCAAATCCCTACCCGAGAACCCGGCGGGGGTACTCAACAAAGTTATGTACGGGGATGCTCCGGCCCGAGGTCCAAACCCTTACCCTTTCATATACCGTTTTTGACAGAAAAGGTACCCCTTTCATATACCCTTCATTGAAAATGGCACCCCTTTCACATACAGTAAACACCCACATATAAGAACACATGAATTAAGAACATCAGGCTGAAATTTTGCAAATAAAGCACCATTTTTATAAGACCAAAATCAGCCTCGAAATATAAAATGTTCTTATTAAATGGATAAAACATTAAAAAAAATTTAGATCATACAGAAGAACTGCTGCCAAATAACTACAGCTCATCAGCTGTGATGCTGTTTTGCATTTGTTTTGAGCTTTTTTCCCTTCAAATGATCTAGTTACTTGTAGGGAGACATACAGTACTGTGCTACATTTTCTTTTTCATTAAATATGCTAATTTAATCTCAAGCATTTTTTTGCATTGTTACAGTTCTGAATTCCAACAACAAAATTTAAGAACAATTTAAGAACACCTTCAGGCTGATTTTTCACTAAGCACCCGATAAATAAGAACCTGATCAGCCTAACCTCCAAAATCATGTGTTCTTATATGCGGGTGTTTACTGTATCTTTCATTGAAAATGGTACCCCTTTACGTGCGTCTGTTTGATATATTTTGAAAGGTCCTTTTTATAATACTTAAATGGTAGTTTTCCATACCTTTTTTATGCTTCAACGGCGTGTTTTCGCTACCCTTTCCTATTCTTCGTGAAATCCCTACCCTTTCATATACTTCAACTAGTAAAATCCCGACCCTTTCATATACCTCCAGCCGCAAAAAGGTACCCCTTTCGGGCGGAGCATCCCCGTATAGCCCATTATAGGGAGTACTCCCCTCCCCCGGGCCCGAGAAACGTGACCGGACAAGGTTGGGCCTATCACACTACACCGCTATACACATTCATTGCAACAAATGCATTTGTTAAGTTATTATTTCTTTCAGACTAGCGGTGGATATTGATGTGGCTTCCACATCGTCAATCTAGCAGGTGCAGTTGCTAAACTTTGCTATTGAAACTACATACACGAACGGATAATAAAAACGAAAACTAAACGTATTTAGCAGTGGACGGGTTTTAAGTCAGTTGTCATTCACTCTGACGCGATAGCGGTGGTTTAAGGGTGACGAGAATGGCCAGCGCGCCCCACATTAAGCATCAACGAACAATGTTACATTATTTAGTAGACTATACGCTTAAATTGGTGTTATTCAAAAGATTTCTTATAGATCACAACTATTTCTCATGTTGATAGGTCCTGTGAGAGGATTATCTCATAGGACTCGTGTTAAGTCAGATCTTGGAAGTCGTGGCATCAATGAAACTCTTCAGATTCGTACGTAAACCATTGCAAACTATTTTTGTAACAAAGTTATGGTTCATCTTTACTGTGTAAATATATCAAATCCCATAAACCATTACTATAGACAATCATGCACAAATACTTTATTCCAGTGACGCCGGCTGTGGATAATGATGCC
Organism: Cladopsammia gracilis; assembly: GCA_022457155.1. Taxonomy (NCBI): domain Eukaryota; kingdom Metazoa; phylum Cnidaria; class Anthozoa; order Scleractinia; family Dendrophylliidae; genus Cladopsammia; species Cladopsammia gracilis. Next base: position 219,353 of record JAJGOT010000405.1, on the reverse strand, counting down.
TCTGGCTGGCGCACCCCACATTGAGAATCAACGAGAAATGGTACTTTATTTATATTGGTAGATGCTCGAAATGGTGTTATTCACAAGATTGGTCTAGATCACAGCTATTTCTTTTGTTGACATTTCCCGTGAGAAGAATATCTCATAAGACCATTCGTAATTCACGTATTCAAAGTGGTGGTTAGAAACGACAACTTTTTAGTACCCGTTTACCATTCACAAACTCGACTCTTAAGATTCAAATATAAACCATTATCACAAATCGTTTCTGTAACAAACACGATGGCTCATCCTTACCATGGAATCCCTACCCGATGAACTTGACCGGACAAGGTAGGGCGTTTTTAGCACACTCCACTATACAAATTCATTACAACATATACATTCGTGGCCTTATTCTTCTTCTAGACAAGTCAGTGATGCATAATGGTGCGATTTCCGTATCGTCAATCTAGTGCATTTGCTAAACTTACCTAATGAAACTACAACGCGAACGAATAATAAACAAGACAAATAAACTACGATGCAGTAGACTGAGTTTACACTGTCAGTTGGCAGCTCGGACGTGTTCGCGGTTCGCAGTGACGAGCATGACCGGTGAGCCCCACAATAAGCATCCACGAGAAATGTTACTTTAGACCCTTTAATAGGTTTTGTTCAGGCGATTCAGGTCTAGATAAAATAGGTATTTCTCTTGTTGATATGACCGTGAGAGGAACATCTCATAAGACCGTAGATAACCCAGCTCTAGGAAATCGTGGTTACGTTACGCAATGTTACGTTATTTATTAGACTATACGGTGTTATTCAAAAGATTTCTTTCAGATCACAGCTATTTCTCTTGTTGATAGGTCCTGTGAGAGGATTATCTCATAAGTCCTGTACGAAAGACAGCTCTTGGAAGTCATGGTTAAAACAGTTATCTTTTTAGTACCCTTTTACCATTCATCAATGAAACTCTTCAGATTGAAATTTGAACATCGTTTTTTTAAGTGATGGCTTATATTTGCTATGTAAATATCGCTATATATTATATATTTACCAAATAGAAGATGGTTTTCCATGTTCTAAAAGAAAATAGTGCACGCTTGAGGTCTAGAAAAGCTACCAGTGGATGCCCAAGGCGTTATGCGAGGGCATTCAGCTGCTTTTCTACACCTCAAAAGTGCAGTATTTTCTTATATGACATTAGGAATATAGCATAAAAATTGTTCATCCAAGAGTACGAAACTGTCCCGCTTTATATTTTATAAATAATTTCCGATCAATTTCGCACAGTTCACGGAGAAATGACGGCTTTCACCACGCATTCCTGCACCACTTTAAAACCTCTATTTTTATTCGTTCTCATTAATCTGCACCTCTTTTGCTATTAGGGCTAGGGGCATTGTCTGTGTTGTTTATCTAATGTTTCGTTTGGCCAATTATACAGAACCTTGTAAATGGTTCAGGTCGCCCCTCCAGAAGAGCAATAAATTTCAATTCTTTGTTCATCTGTCGCCTTCTTTGACACTGCCTCACTTCTATATAAACACTGGTAGAACATTTCTAATGAAAACGTTTTCGCGATTTTGCGGGTTTCTATTTTCTTATTAACCGAGCGGGAGGTCTGTATGAGAGAATCTTGACGGAGGTCGTGACTACAGACCTCACTGCCGGGTCGGTCTTTACTCGCGGCCGAGCAGGGGTGTAGCCAGGACTTTTTCAGAGATACGCACAATCACTGTTTTCAAACACTCCCCCTAACTCCTCCCCCCACCCTCAAGTACCAAATCTTTCTTTTTCTTCGACTTTTTCAGGTACGCACGTGCGTACGTGCGTACAGGTAGCTACGCCCCTGTCGAGGTCAAGATTCTCCCATACAGCCCGACCAAGCTCGGTTAATAAGATGTTTATTATATGGCCAAACAAGAAAATTCGCTGAAAACCACTTAATGTATAGCCGGTTGCTTGCGAAAAATTTGGTCAAAAGAAGTACGAGCTCACTGGCAGGTTTATATGGTTTCAATTTCTCTAGCCTCTTTCATCGACTGACAAAATTCTTAGTCTTGTGTTTTGTGCATTTGACTTCTGGGCTTCCAAAAACTTATCAATTTCGTTTTCAGCTGGTGTTTCGGCTGCCTGAGCTTAACTTAATTTTGTCAAAGTTGGCCCGTTCTCTTTACCTTTTTTCACGTCAAGTCTTTTGGCTCTTCCATTTAGTATTTTTAGCAGAAACAAGCCAATGTTTTGGGGTTTTTTTGTAACTTTCTCAAGGCAAATGTAATAGTCAGACCATTCGAGACATTCGATGCTGGTCTAGATGGGAAAATCTAGACCGCGGTCAATATCGATTATCACAATTCGACAACAACAAATAGGTTTTTTGATTCATGAGCACTTTTAGCAGGTTATAATGTTGCCATGGAAACCAGTTGTATGTTAAAGCCAAGGAAACGACCACAACTTGTTAAACAATTATTGTGAAATTTTTTATACCATCGCAGGTTATGGGCTCCTGATCATCGTTGTAGCATCAACAAAGTAAAAGCAAAGTAAAAGTGCTCAGAGAAAAATGCAGAAAGCCTTTGTGCTGTGAGCCACCTTTTTGTGCAGAGAAAAGAGCTAATATTTTTAACACTAGGATTTGTTTCCGAATTCTGCTGGTGGGAATGAGATTTCGACATTGGGATGTGGGATTTTGAAAAAAACAATGGGCTGGGAAATGGGATTGGTACCCCCCCCCCCCCCTTCAGGACCCTCAACTCAATGAAGCCACAGCTTTGTTTACGTTTCGTCTGTTTATTATTTAGTATTCCGCTCCTTGATTTTCTCCTTCTCTTTCCCCCGGTTTCTCTTTTCGTTTTCTTTATGGATCTGTGTAAGGAAAGATGACCAAAACATTTCGTGTTAGACATGTGTGATGCGAATCAAGTCAGATACCCAAGCCTACTACAATAGTTAATAGGTCCTAAACAAAGAAAAAATATCACAGGATCGACCCAGTTTCCGGCCAGGCCGAAGCACATGAATCAAAACCTATCTTAAACCATGTTTAAGAAGAAAATTTTATGATTTTCGGCTTGAAAAACTTATGAAGTACATTTCCATGAAAAAGGACAGAATAATTTCTGCCAGGGGAAATCATCTCATGAAGTCATCGCGTGCTGCCCGTGTTGTTGTGTTACCATCGATCGAGTCTAAACTAAATTAATACTTAAATTAATACTTAAATTAATATTATTAGCTCATGAAGAAATACTTTTTATCTTAATTTATGTAATGTAAATCTTATTTTTCTATAAACTCAGTTTTCCTTTTGGGTCATCTACTCGATTAGCTCTAGCTATTTGGATGCTCCAAACTCACGAATTCTATCTGTTTTTTCTTTCTTTGGTTTTTATCTCGTTAATGCGCTTGCGCATTAAGCGAGATTTCGTAGTCGAGTACTAAAAAGGGACAAAAGTTGTTAACAAAATTTTGTGGACTTTTGTCCGGGGGGGTTTCTTCTTCCTTCTTTATAGAAGCTATATTAGGGCATTGAGGATATGGTTGGTTAAACCGGTTAGGATTTCAAGAAGGGCGTCACATACTGCCACTAAAATTTTTGGAGAGCACCCCCGGACCTATTGTTAATTTCCCAAGGGTATTGGGATGTCAGAACTTGTGATGAACTTGTCATATCTCACATTACGTTACCGCAAAGGTATTAAGTCCTTCTTTAAGTTTTGATATCTCACGTTACCTATCAGTTTCAATCATTTGTCGTAAAGCCATTGAAGCTGCTTTAGAAGGGATGCGTTTTCTTGGGAAACGCAGTTTGAGAATTTCACGGTGTATTTTTATGAATGGAGACGTTTTAAGAAAGTTAAATGGGACAGGAAAGTTTGTGTTTTAATATGAGCGATATGGCAGAGCAAAATAGCACGAACTTTGCGTTTTTTGAGGAGTACCCCCGGACCTATTGTTAATTTCCTTAGGGTATTGGGATGTCATGAACTTGTCATAATTATCTCACGCTACGTCACCACAAAGGTATTACAGTTCTTATTTAGTTTCGATATCTCACGTTACCTACGGTATCAATAATCTTTCAAATTTCAAATCATTGCCATTAATAGATTTAGGTACATGACAGAATGTATTGACGGTGATAAAAATTGCGCTTTGATTATGCAATAGTATGCAAGGGACCTCGTGATTTTGCAGACTTAGTCAAACTATTTCTTGTTTGCTGCAATTCTCTCTACAGTTCTATTCGTATACAAGCTGTAAAATTTTGTTGTTGACAAAGCAAGCATTTTAACAACCATTTTATAAGCGATCTGAGCGTTTCAATTCAAGACAGACATTGGAACTTGTTATTACGGACTTAATTGAGAAGATATTATTTGAGTGCCAATACGAAGAAAATATCAAGAAGTGGTTAGGATTTTATCGCATACACCGCCACTAAAATTTTTGGGGAGTACTCCCGGACTTATGTTAATTTCCCTAGGGAATTGGCATGTCATAATTTTTTTTTTAAGTTTTGATATATAGCGTTACATATCAATCTTTCAAATTTGTTTTTACGTGGATGTGTCCGAGACGGCATTGATCTTCAAAGGTTCAAGAAATTTGTGTTTTTCTTGTCAATCATATGTCGTAAAGCCATAAGTGCTCATTTAGAAGGGTAAAAAAGGTCAAATGTTCTTGGGAAACGCAGTTTGACTGAAAATTTCACGGTGTATTTTTAAAATGAATGGAGACGTTCTGAGGAAGTTAAATGGCAAGGGAGCAAAAACAATAATTACTAAGTTCAATTTATGAAATGAATGGCTTTGAGTTCTCATAGTATGTTATCATTTGATCAACTTTTGATATTAAATTACCGATCACGCGAACGAAATCATTGCCATTATTAGATTTAGGTACATGGTAGAATGTATTGACGGTGATAAAAATTGCGCTTTGATTATGCAATAGTATGCAAGGGATCTCGTGATTTTGCTGAACGAACTAATTGTGCAAATGTAGAAGTTATTGTTTGCTGCAATTCTTTCTACAGTCAGGGCTCGAAATTAACACTCGCAAACTCGCAAAATGCGAGTGGTGTTTGGAAGTTGCGAGTCTGAAAAATATCCTCTAGCAATCTTTTGCGAGTAAGCATTTCCCTAATAAAAGTTGGAGGGAAAAAGTGAACGTTCATGGAGAATTTTGTGGCAAAAATTCAGACATCATCGAATGTCATTTACGGGAGAAAATAAGCGTGGTTTAACCAGGGTTCTCCCTAAATTTCAACTCAGCAGGTAAGGGATTTTTGCTAAGCGGTAAAAGGAAACTGCATGTCTTAAAAAATTTTTGGGGGCAAGCGGTTACAGGCGGTAGTAAGTGCTGCTTCAAGCGGTAAATTTTACCGGTTACCGCCTGATAAGGAGAACCCTGGGTTTAACACAGAACCTGTGCACACTTTTTCTACGCATTCACATTTTGTTGGAATCAGCAACGTGACATGCAGAAAAGAATGAATTTCACGTTTTGTGAGCCACTTTTGTTGCAGATGTCTAAAATAACCGTTTTTTTCAAGAGACCCTCGACCTCCAAGACTACCGGTAACGTGACCGACGACGATAACGTCTTGCCCGACAACCCGGAGCCGCCAAAGAAACAACAGGACAACGCCGGCAAAGAAGACTACAAAATTAACAACATACTATTAAGGTATTTTTACCTTATTTTCGGAGTCATCAAAGGGAAAATGACTGCAAAAAAATAGCTAGTGACCTTACTAGTTTTGCTAGTAGAAAAAAATCTTACTAGCAAAACTTTGCTAGTGGACTAAAAAATAAAGTTCGACCCCTGACAGTTCTATTCGTGTACAAGTAAAAGTTTGTTGTTCTGAATTGAATGACAAAGCAAGCATTTTAACAACCATTTTATAAGCGATTTCAGCGTTTGGATTCAAGACATACATTGGCATCATTACGGACTTAATTGAGAAGATATGAGTGCCAATACTACTCAAGTAAAAACCATTTGATTAACGTTTTTTCACCTTTTTTCCGGATCCACGATTGTGGCGTGCAGGAAAGACAGAAACATTTCCGGTGAAGATCACAAGAAAAGACAGAAAAGTCAGAAAAATATAGCACTGCGACAGCTTGAGACTCAGTTGAAGTAAAAAGTAGTGAAAATTGCTTTTCAGTGTTTGTCTGGCTTTGACAGCTTTCGTAATAAAGTTTCCTTTTTATCATTGTGGAATGTCCGGTTTCTGGAAGATTAGAAAGAACGGGAGAGAGCGAATCTTAAAAATGAAATTAAAGTTGGAAAAATAAATATTTGCTCAATTCTTTCTTTGAGGAATAGAGTAATTCTAAGGATATGCACCTTTTGTCCTGACTTCCTGACTGAATTTAAGTCTCAAAATAGCAATGAACAATGCGCTATATATTTTAAACGATTATACGTGAATGGACTCTGACCGATCAATGACAGACGTTATAGCGACGACGAGTATAGCACGCACCATAGGCGCCATAGGTGTCATAGGTCATGATTAGTAATCAGTTCTTTTCTTTTTCAAAATCTCCGTAAAATTCTAAGATGTTTATGTCTTATATATAAAGATCTACAAACGCGGATAAACGTAAACAGTTTTCCGATGCGTTGTGGCACACATCAAAGATTAAGATTGGATGATCCTAGCTTGTTTTTGAACCGGTTCTGCTTGACATTTCTGACAGTGAAGAATTAATTCTGTATGGCGATGATCCGCAATTTGCACCTACAGCTTCATAGTTGAGACTAGTTGAACCTCTCAAACTCCCCGTAATCTCGAACTCAAATCCATTTCCTTTCGGTGACCTTCGATTTTCTTTTATGTCATATACTATACAAGTCTAATGAGAGTGCGAGATGTCAGGAGTTCAACTGTATTTTCGAGGTCTTCAGTGCATGTGATTTCAGAGTAATTTTCTGAACTTACAATCATGGGTGGCCAACGACCACTGATGTATAAATCTTCAAGGTTACCTTCATCATATTCCTTCCCAAAAAGTCCTAAAATACCATGAAAAGAATTCACTTACCTTTTGCATCCTTCCGAGGCTTTTGAGTCTTATGAGCCTTGTGTGATTTGTGCCGATTTCTGCTTTTTTTTTTACTTTTTTCGTTTCCTGTTTTCCTCCTTGTGTTTTACCATGCGGGAAGAGTTACTTATTGACTGTTATTTGACGATATAAGATCACCAGAGATCTGTACAACTCTGCAATTGATCCCGGCACCGCAAATGATCCCGGACCGCAAATGATCCCCAAATAGACCTCTTTAGCTTGTATGTTTTGTTTTCCCAGTGTTGGTCGTGTGATGTTCTCAAAGGAATTTGTCCTTTGTCTTTTCATAAATTATGCAGTTCTCTAGGGTAACATCACATGATCTACATTGGGAAAACAAAACATACAAGCTAAAGAGGTCTATTGGACCGCAAATGATCTCCAAATTGGACCGCAAATGATCCCGGACCGCAAATGATCCCCAAATTGGACCGCAAATGATCCCGGACCGCAAATGATCCCCAAATTGGACCGCAAATGATCCCGGACCGCAAATGATCCCCATAGAGGACCGCAAATGATTCCGCTCATAAATAATAATGGAATGGTGTGGATTTTTTTTACTAGAGCTGTGCATATACATCTAGTTTATGCCTAAGCCTGGATTTCTACTGTCGCGTATTTTTTACGTGCGTAAATATAATAAGAAATGATGTATGAACAGCTTGTGCAAACGTTTACGCGAGTTGTTCATACATCATCTCTTATTTTTATTTACGCTAGTAAAAATTACGCGACATTGGAAATGCACATTAAAATTAAAAAAAATAAAAATTATAATATCATATGTATACAGACTTATACATATTTTTAAAAAGAGTAACTATTTAATCTAAGAATATGAATTAATAAAACACGCGTTAAGTCGTCTAAAAAGTTAAAGAGCCCAGTGTCTGTTATAAAGAAGTCAGTAACGCGGGACTTTCTTATCACCAGCCCTCCAACGCTAAAAGATGGCAATTGTTTATTCCATGCGATGAATGACCAAATAATTTGCCTGGGGATGGTATCCCAGAGCGTCTCAGAATTACGCTCTAGCCTGGTTAATTATCTCAGACTAAACCCAACCACACCAGACGGACAAGAATTTGGTTTTATCGACTCAGTCGATAAAGTAAATTAGCCACCGAGCGCTATCCCCTCGCTCCGACGAAGAGATAGCGATCGAAACGTCAGCTTTCTCGAATCTTTTTACGGTGGCTAATTTACTTTATCGACTCAGTCGATAAAACCAAATTCTTGTGCTTCACCCCCACCGACGCAGCACCACAGTTTCTCTAGAAACTAACCCCATTCACATAAGTAAGGATATGCGACGTATGTTGCGTGGGCATCAATAGAATCTGCTCACAATTTTATGATTTCAAATAAAACGAATTACGTTTTTGTTGATTGAGAGTGAATCCAATAGTGTCGTAACGAAATTCTTTAGCCTCGATAAAAAAAAATGTAAACCCTGATTTGTGAGGTCAAAATATGGCTTTAGAAATACTTGTGACAAAAGCTCAACTGCCACGTCATTCCCATATCAACTCCATTCCATTATCCACACCATTCCTCTATTTATTAAATCCAGGCTTAGGCATAAACTAGATGTATATGCACAGCTCTAGTAAAAAAAAATCCACACCATTCCATTATTATTTATGAGCGGGATCATTTGCGGTCCTCTATGGGGATCATTTGCGGTCCGGGATCATTTGCGGTCCAGGATGATTTGCGGAGCTGTACAGATCACCAGAATTCAGAATACAAAGAATGACTTTGAAATAAATGAGTGCCAAAAATCAAAGGTCACCGAGTATGTATACCAGGAGTCTAAGGTCTACTCTAACTGCAGAGAGGAAGAGAATAGCCTGCGAACAGGCTCCTGGTTCGGAGGGGCGCTATTTTCCGGCGCTATTTTACTGGAAGCCCGTCCGCAGGCTGGGAAGAGATGGGCCTTGGGAACGAGGTTGGTAGAAGTTTCAATAAGAAATAGATCATTAAATGTTGATATGGACGATATGGTCACTGTAATGTTTAACTTTTATTGGTAAATTGCACAACTTTCTGAAGTTGCTGTCTATTTTCAGTGTTTATTGTGTCGCTGTCGTAATTAGTCGTATTTTTGAAGCAGAATCGAGTCGCTTGTCGCTGTTCTGTTCAGAACGTCAAAGGAACGTCTCGTGTCGGCAGTTTTCGGGGCCATGTCGCTTGTCGCTTTTACCCCTTGGAAGGCCTCTTTGAGCTGAGATGTTTTAAAAACAGCTTCGCATTTCAATTGGCTATAAAAGGAAACGAAACCTAATCACCAGCTCTATTCCTACAAGAGACACTATTCTGCCTAAAGGTACACATTTGTTGAGTGAACGGAAAAAGCGACAAGTAAAATATTTTCATTTGCCTTTTTTACAATAGTCTACCTTAAAAATATAATGAAGTCTTTAGAGAAAACATTCCTCTTTTTAGAGATTACAATGGGAGGGGGGTCACGATCCCGTTTCACGCACTTTTTTTTATGAATTTCATGCGTCACATATTCGTTAAATTCCTTAGACTGGTTCCTTACAAGGATATTAGTTACTAAATTTACGAATCACGTTTCCATTTTACTAACTTTCACGTTTCACGCACTGATTTTTTCCCTGATCACGCGTCATGCATAGATCCTTCGCCACCCTCTTTTTAGTGAGCTTATTCACATGCACAAAGTTCTTGTTTTGTCTCATACATCCACATATACAATGCATATATGAATTGGCTGTTTAAAAACATTGCCAGTAAATCAATTTTAATCCTAATTAATCGTTGCAATATGTTTTAGTTCTGTTTAAATATCAATAAATAAAGATAGTAAATTTTTTTAACCTTCGTTCATCTTTCCCAAATTTCGATTGATAAGAAAATTGCCATTGTAATGCCATACAAGTCATTGCTTATGACTTTTATTGATTTGGTGGCTTCTAAAAGAGCCCTTAAGTCCTCTATGACTGCAATGTCTAACTCCATGATTAGACCTACAGGTATTTTCAATCTTTTTCTCAATGTTCTCTATCCTGCCAATACCCATATCCAGTTGACTGGTGCGACTCGCATTTTGTTCTTCTGCTATACTGAATAAATACAGGCAGCAAGTCGCCTCGTCTTACCCCACCCGATGTAGCTACAAAGCCATTGTATACTACATCTGTATGCTATACCTCGTATAAAAACGAAACAGATAATTCGTAAACAAGTTATATTATATATATGACGCAACTGTCAGAAACAAAACACGCGCGAAGACATACAGGTCAAACCCATTCGTGTGCATTCAGAAGTGTTGCTACTTTACCCGCTAAAAATTAACATCAACTTCAATAGACCATTTAGCAACTTTACACATATTACCTATCACATCTTACCTATTAAAGGCACCCAACTTTTCCAATTCTTCTTGTTGTTTTTTTTATTACCTTACGTTCTCTCGCATTAACGAGATGGCTTTAAGAGCCCTTTGATTCTTTTCTATATCTGTAATCTAGTTTTATTTTTAAATTATTTCCTTTTTCCTTTTCTGTAAAGTTCGTGTGATGTGAATAAAATATATTGTCAGTTATATTGAGTCGCGTTGCTTTTACACAGTATGCTGCTATTATCCTCCGCGAAGTCGATTTCTGTTTAGAAATCGAAGGGAAATAAAACAAGCATCCACCAAAAGAGCTTATATAATTACACATTTATTTTCTTCGGGTGTTTTCTTGAATAAATCGCTTGTTATCGATGGCCGGAAACTGGGTCTGTTGGCTGGATACTGGGCAGCTAAGCAACTTCGCAAAAACGCAAATAATTTTGAAACTACTTGGCAAAAGCGATCGATCTTTGTAGGATTAATAGGTGAGTAAATGAACTCTCTTTGAAAGAAATCTTGGAGCGATTATAAACTAAACAGTTTTTACCATGGTAATTGTAAAGAAATTTGACCCGTTTTATACCTCACTATTTGAGGTATAAAACGAGTCAAATTTCTTTACAATTACCATGGTAAAAACTGGTTAATCAGGGTCAAAAATGATATACTTCTTACCACACGATACCGCCGAACAAGAGGAACGCTAGAATCACACACTCGGCTTCACTAGTCACGACCGTTTCAAAAGCTAGCTTAAGATGCCAAAGCGATCCAAATCTAACGTCACAGACTTTAGTGGCGTCAATGGAGTCGTCCCAAAGAAAAGGGGACATGAAAACCCTCAACCAGACGGAGCTATAGTAGCTCAACATCTGTTATGGAAGAAAATTTGGTGAGTTTCGATTTCTTTTAAGCTTATATTCTTTCATTCACTACAGTATGTTGCCCAGTTTCTGGCCAGTTTAGTTTATAATCGCTCCAAGATTTCTTTCAAAGAGAGTTCATTTACTCACCTATTAATCCTACAAAGATCGATCGCTTTTGCCAAGTAGTTTCAAAATTATTTGCGTTTTTGCGAAGTTGCTTAGCTGCCCAATATCCAGCCAACAGACCCAGTTTCCGGCCATCGATAACGAGCGATTTATTCAAGAAAACACCCGAAGAAAATAAATGTGTAATTATATAAGCTCCTTTGGTGGATGCTTGTTTTATTTCCCTTCGATTTCTAAACAGAAATCGACTTCGCGGAGGATAATAGCAGCATACTGTGTAAAAGCAACGCGACTCAATATTACAACAATATATTTTATTCACATCACACGAACTTTACAGAAAAGGAAAAAGAAAATAATTTAAAAATAAAACTAGATTACAGATATAGAAAAGAAAAACCAAAGAAAGAAAAAACAGATAGAGTTCGTGAGTTTGGAGCATCCAAATAGCTAGAGCTAATCGAGTGGATGACCCAAAAGGAAAACTGAGTTTATAGAAAAATAAGATTTACATTACATAAATTAAGATAAAAAGTATTTCTTCATGGGCTAATAATATTAATTTAAGTATTAATTTAAGTATTAATTTAATTTAGACTCGATCGATGGTAACACAACAACACGGGCAGCACGCGACGAATTCATGAGATGATTTCCCCTGGCAGAAATTATTCTGTCCTTTTTCATGGAAATGTACTTCATAAGTTTTCCAAGCCGAAAATTATAAAATTTTCTTCTTAAACATGGATTAAGATAGGTTTTGATTCATGTGCTTCGGCCTGGCCGGAAACTGGGTCGATCCTGTGATATTTTTTCTTTGTTTAAGAGCTATTAACTATTGTAGTAGGCTTGGGTATCTGATTTGATTCGCATCACACATGTCTAACACGAAATGTTTTGGTCATCTTTCCTTACACAGATCCATAAAGAAAACGAAAAGAGAAACCGGGGGAAAGAGAAGGAGAAAATCAAGGAGCGGAATACTAAATAATAAACAGACGAAACGTAAACAAAGCTGTGGCTTCATTGAGTTGAGGGTCCTGAAGGGGGGGGGGGGGGGGGGTACCAATCCCATTTCCCAGCCCATTGTTTTTTTCAAAATCCCACATCCCAATGTCGAAATCTCATTCCCACCAGCAGAATTCGGAAACAAATCCTAGTGTTAAAAATATTAGCTCTTTTCTCTGCACAAAAAGGTGGCTCACAGCACAAAGGCTTTCTGCATTTTTCTCTGAGCACTTTTACTTTGCTTTTACTTTGTTGATGCTACAACGATGATCAGGAGCCCATAACCTGCGATGGTATAAAAAATTTCACAATAATTGTTTAACAAGTTGTGGTCGTTTCCTTGGCTTTAACATACAACTGGTTTCCATGGCAACATTATAACCTGCTAAAAGTGCTCATGAATCAAAAAACCTATTTGTTGTTGTCGAATTGTGATAATCGATATTGACCGCGGTCTAGATTTTCCCATCTAGACCAGCATCGAATGTCTCGAATGGTCTGACTATTACATTTGCCTTGAGAAAGTTACAAAAAAACCCCAAAACATTGGCTTGTTTCTGCTAAAAATACTAAATGGAAGAGCCAAAAGACTTGACGTGAAAAAAGGTAAAGAGAACGGGCCAACTTTGACAAAATTAAGTTAAGCTCAGGCAGCCGAAACACCAGCTGAAAACGAAATTGATAAGTTTTTGGAAGCCCAGAAGTCAAATGCACAAAACACAAGACTAAGAATTTTGTCAGTCGATGAAAGAGGCTAGAGAAATTGAAACCATATAAACCTGCCAGTGAGCTCGTACTTCTTTTGACCAAATTTTTCGCAAGCAACCGGCTATACATTAAGTGGTTTTCAGCGAATTTTCTTGTTTGGCCATATAATAAACATCTTATTAACCGAGCTTGGTCGGGCTGTATCACTGTAAAATGAAAAGAGCTAATTTGGCCCCAAAAATGGGGCCAAAACGGGTGAGTCCAGAATGGTACTGCTCTAGGGCCAATTCAGCCTCATTGAAATGGGGCTGTTTTGGTATCAATTTTTGGGGCTAAATTGACCCTTGTTTTGGGGCCAAATTAGACCATGTGAAGGGTCAATATGGAAAACACTAGTGTCATTTTGGAATTTTAAGTGGCCAAAACAGCCCCCTCAAATTCAGCCCTCTTGCAAATGACCCCTCAAAAAAGAGCCAATTCATCTCCATGTCGGGCCATTTCAGGAGTTGACCAATCTTATTTTTGTGCCTTATTGGTAAATAACCGGTAATAGAAAAATAACTCAACTTGCAGCTTTTAAACACCCATTTATTCAATTCTAAATATTGTTACCGTGAACATACCCTTTTACCGTAACAATCAAGTGAATTACAATAATGAAGACTCTTGTGAAATATATAAAAACGGTAAAAGTAAAAGCAAACAATTCTAGAAGAGCATCAAGTTTTCTTGCCTGTGAAATGTAGCAAATGATCACAAAAGAACAACATGCTAACATCAGCAAAAACCTTAACGTTTGTTGCTTGTGTACAATTTTGATTATTTTCTGTTCAGTTCATAAAAAAATAAATGTTCAGTACAAACTGACTCAGACATTTGCCAAGTCATTAAAAAAGAAGGCGACAGTGACAAGTGTTTGACCCCGCCCAATTTCAAGCAATGCTTGCTCTAAAAAAGTCAAGATTGCCTTGCATTGGGTGTAGGATACATTGTAGACATAAAACGAGCCAAGCAATCCTAAGACAGCATCTAATATCTTCTCCTGTGGGATACGGCAAATGATGCTTCCTTCTGTCACTATATAGAGCAGGTCCATATCATATAAGTCTCCAACAATTACAATTTGGGGCTGGACATAATCTTGTATGGCGAGGTCAACATTTGCATCCCTCTGCAACGAAAACAAATGTTTTTATTTAAGAAATGGTAATAACATTAATCAAAACATGCCAAAATGTACATTACCACTTCAAACTCTGTATGGTTGTCACTCCACTAAACCAAAGAAATTGAAAGATATTGCACCATTTATGATTACTGTTACTTTCTCCTATTACAGATTACAGCTCTGATATACCATATGCTGTTTGTTGTAATATTGGTTATGTTATAGGACAAATGATAACAAGTGAAACACATTAACTAGCCTTCAAATACAGCCGCCTCTCATCACAGGGAATGATTAGAGGCAGCTGTATTTGAAGGCTACACATTAACATACACAAGGTAAAGCATGAATGTGGTCCAGATACAAGAAAGGTTTTCTTTTTTGGCCAGCAACTAATGATTTTTGCCAGCTGTGAACAGAGACTACATTTAGGTCTAGCTATGGCTATTCTGTAGGATTAATTGAGTGTAGTTCCCAGTGAATAACACAATAGCCACAGAATAATAGCCAGAATAAAATCCTTACTAGTGAAACTTTGAAAGGTTGGTCTTTTACTGGATCTGAAACTAGCAGTCATGAAAAAAAAGTACCCTACTCTGATGTGGGCACCCTAAACTTAAATGTACCAGAAAATGACTCTAGCCAAACATTGTATTATGACTGTCACCATTGCCATTCTGATTGTGCATTTTGATTGTACTGGATGGCCATGAGTATTGGCCTTTGGTGGACACCTATACATGTACATCCTACATGTACATGAATATCATTGCTGTCCAATAGACAACTTCTTAAAAAAGATAATAATTATCTTATTATTGCAGACTCTGTTTTATCTGACTTCCACTTGTATCTGGAACTCACAAGCAATTAGGGTTCAATGTTACTTATATTACATAATATTTGTACCTGTCCTGTAGTATTTCTGCACCATTATTATCAGGAAAATAATTATCTCCAAGACTCCTACCTCTAAAATAGTGACCACTTCCTCCTGAATTCCCCTCTTCTTGCCACTCCGCTGACGAAGAACCTTATTCACCACCAAGAGGGATGCTCTGTTATTTATTTCTGAAATTTAAATGAAAAAGATTTAAAAACACAACTTGTCTCCTTCACTGTACAGTGGAACCCCACCTTACAGACACAGAGAGTTCTCTAGGTCCTGGCAGAAAGGCTATACAGTGTATAGTGTCTGTAAAAATACCCTGTTATACAGGCAATGGACACTATTTTACATCATTGTACTACAGTCATGCAGAATAGCAAAATTTAACACAAACTACTACTACTACTACTACTACTACTAGTACTAGTACTAGTACTACTACTAGTACTAGTACTACTACTAGTACTAGTACTACTACTACTACTAGTACTAGTACTAGTACTAGTACTAGTACTACTACTAGTACTAGTACTACTAGTACTACTAGTACTACTAGTAGTACTACTACTACTACTAGTACTACTAGTACTACTAGTACTACTACTACTACTACTACTACTACTAGTACTACTACTACTACTACTACTACTACTACTACTACTACTACTCAGCCGGCTGCATGGCAGTCAGTCACGATCCTTCTCCACTGTTTCCTATCCTGCGCCATCCGTCTGATTTCACAAACACAAACACAAACACAAACACAAAGGCCCATGTTCACCCAATCTGCTTTGTGTGCTTGTGTTTTTGTTTTGAAAAGGTTCAATTGTTCAATGTAGCATTATGATTGGCTGGCACATCAATTTTTCATTTTTCCATCTGTGTGAAAAGCAGATTGGGTGAACATGGGCCTTTAACCCTGTTATAATTGTGGACTGGGTAAAAAAGGGACGGGCCCTGGGGTTTCAAACATTCAGTTGTCAATCAGATTTCAAATAGTTGACATCTCTGTATCATGAAATTCAAAATGCAATTAGAGAGCAGAAACTATATTTGTATAATTCTCCACAAATTTTTTATGCCTTTTTATTTACTGTAAAACAATTTTGTTGGAACTTGTATAGGTTCTGATAAAAGCATTTTGACCAACGAATGACAATACTCCATACCACAAAAATTAAAATTTGGGACTAACTGTAAAACGCAACTAGAAAGCAAATAAATAATTTTCCAAAGATCTACCCATAAATTCCTTTCCATTTTTTGATAGAAAACCTTGTTATTTACCTTCACTGTCACATCCTTCTTCACTAAGTGCAGCCTCCATTTCCTCCATGATCTCAATGATGACCTTGTCTTTGCTGGCTGCAGCATACTTCAAAATGCACTGCTGCCACATCTGGTATTTTTCCCGCACCATGGTGGGGATCTCATTGTCACCAAATATCCGGCACAGCTCGGCTTTAAGCTTTGAAAAATAAAACAAGAAGCATTATTTCATCTTGCCTGTTTCACCAGAATGGAAACAAGTCATATATAACATTGTTTTATTTTATTTTTTTTATTTATTTATTTTATTAGTCATATTACAATAACACATTAATATAAGAAGAATAGAGGTAACAATGGCGAGGAGGCCTAAAAGAAACTATGAAGCTTATGTTAATTAGGCCTCCTAAGCTTTAGTTTGTAAGATGACATCAACAAAATAAGAACATGACGACAAATACTTTTTGACACATTTATATAAGATTACTAATATTTATTACAAATAAACGTCTTAATTGCTTTTTTAAAGGAGGCAGGGGAGGACAAGTTCACGATCTCATTAGATAAGTATCTGTATCTGTATCTATAGGAATGTGGGCATGGGTCCCAGCCATGCCCTTGAGCAGAGCCAAAATTACTACACTTTATTTTAGGACCTTGTCTCCCACAGGGTTTTCCTTTTTAGATAACAACTAATGTCATCCTTGAAATCAACAACAGCAAATATGTAGCATTCAATTTTAAAGGCTTGGTCCAATGATGCGGTCCTGGACAATGAGATTTGAGGCAAAGCACGAGAGACTCAAGCGGCTCGCCACTTCCCTTGGTAACTTCACTAATATCCCTTGGACACTGGCTCTTCGCCACCAGTTGAGGCAGTGCTATGAAATATCAGGCAGCAGGCATGGACATCCGTCCATAGAAAAGCCTTTGGAAGTAGGCCCAGGTACTGTGTAAGATTCATGTAATCTTACACCAGGCTGAATTACTATAATGACATGATCCTTAAAAGTTTTCTATACATGTGCATGTACATTTGCCTGTGACACATCATCTGATCCATGTGTACAGTGTACATGTCTTATGGAAGTCTCAAGGATTGAGACTTCTTGACCCTATAGTCTTGTTGTGATGTGTACTTTTTCTTTGATTGGTTGATTCATGCATTTTTTGCACTTTATTAGTGTTATCGTTTTGATGTTTATGCTCATCGTCATCAGAGGTTCTCGTAAACATCAAAATGAGACTATAGGGCCAAGAAAGCGAGATATGTTGGCGTGGCGTACTTATCTACGATAAGGCGCCATTAGACTGTAGTTTATTCTGTGTAAAGAGTAGTGACATTTTTGTCTTTTGTCAAATTGTAGGTATTAGCCTTTTACACTGTCATTTGAAATCTGTAATGTGCAAAAACAACATTGCAAAAAGTGAAACTGTTCAAAAGAAATATAAATTGTATTGTTTGGAATAATATGGTATGTTTAGGAATGTTTGTTCCTATTTCAAAACAAATATATCTATGTAATAATGGGTTGTATTGTTTACTTTGAATCTTTCAATGACAGTTGGTGTGAGGATTTACAATTTATTAACGAAGATGCCTCAGTCAATAAAAGTGGTTTTAATGAGAGCCTATTTAATTGTATTTTTCTAGGAACCCAGAAAGAAGCTATCAGGGCTACATACTTTGACATGCTGCTTGAGAGGCTAGACACACTGGAAGAGAATGACCTAATTCATGAGTAAGCAATTTCCTTTAATACATACACCAGTTAAATGTAGATTTTAACATTAAAACTATAACAAAGCAGATAAGAGTTTTTTTAAATAAAAGGTATCGAACTTTACAAAAATAGAATTCACATTAAGATTTTCTTCTGCGTGGAGGTCTCAAACATGTAGAGGTACCCAGGGTATTTAAGGATAGTGCTTAGTCAAGTGTGAACCCCACATTCTCTAGTGTCATTTATCATGACATTGATAACAGTATGAACTTTTTAGTGCAAACTGGTGTATCGTCTATGGAACCAAGTACAGAAAGGGTGTAGCTGTCCACACAGGAGGAGATGGGCTCCTGCCACAGTTCTCATACATTGAGAAAATTGTGACAGTCCCTTCGAAAGATGATGTGCAAGTCTTCTTTGTCTTGAAAGAAGTAACGACTTTAAATTATGAAAGTCACTTTCATGCATATAAGGTGAAAGTTTTGAATGGAGGAGCCATCACAGTTAGGAGCCAAGCAGAGCTGACAACTTTCAGGCCATTACACATTTGTACGGTTATTGGTGACAATCAGTCTAAGTATATTTGCCCAAAATGTGATGTTGATGTTTACAATGAGCAGATGTAGATTTTAACTTAAGCAGATATACATATTTATACAAATTTGTGTAATGTATACTTGAAGAAAATACTGATAGCTCCCCTGAAAGGGGCTTCGACCTATGACCCTTCCCCTTTGGATTTTCCTATCTTGGGATAGCTCAAATGTATATAAATGATAGAAAATGGGGCAAAAGGCCCCCTCGCCTCTAGAAAATGAGGCATTCTGGACCCCCAGCCCCTTCTGTGGAGGAGGTACGTACCTGGAATAACATGGGAATATCTGCCCTTTATCTAGATTAATGGCACACATAATAAATTATGTATGCAAGGATGCCACTGCATGTATTCCAATAATTTTTGTATATAAGGTTGCAAGTCACCGAAAAGATAAATACTTATACTTGTACCATGCCACTTTCATTTTTTGAGGAAGGTGTAATACTAGAATAAGACATTTCTGCAATTGTACATAGCATTAAAGCTTTCACTAATAAAATATATGTATATACATGGCTTGATATTTTTGTGTGCAATTGACATTGGGCCAAATTATACCTAGTTGAGGCAACATCGACATTTCCTATTTGGTTCTTGGAGGGGCCAAATTGAGAGAAAGAGCCAAAATAGGATTTTGTGGGGCCAATTTAGAAATTAGAGGGGCCCAATCGGTACCATCCAGAACTGTTTTGGCTTATTTTGTTCAAAACGGCCCAACATGGGCCAAATTGGCCATCAAGATATTGGGGCCAATTTGGCCTTTGGAGTCGATTTGGCTCTTTTCATTTTACAGTGTATGGGAGAATCTTGACCTCGACAGGGGCGTAGCTACCTGTACGCACGTACGCACGTGCGTACCTGAAAAAGTCGAAGAAAAAGAAAGATTTGGTACTTGAGGGTGGGGGGAGGAGTTAGGGGGAGTGTTTGAAAACAGTGATTGTGCGTATCTCTGAAAAAGTCCTGGCTACACCCCTGCTCGGCCGCGAGTAAAGACCGACCCGGCAGTGAGGTCTGTAGTCACGACCTCCGTCAAGATTCTCTCATACAGACCTCCCGCTCGGTTAATAAGAAAATAGAAACCCGCAAAATCGCGAAAACGTTTTCATCAGAAATGTTCTACCAGTGTTTATATAGAAGTGAGGCAGTGTCAAAGAAGGCGACAGATGAACAAAGAATTGAAATTTATTGCTCTTCTGGAGGGGCGACCTGAACCATTTTCAAGGTTCTGTATAATTGGCCAAACGAAACATTAGATAAACAACACAGACAATGCCCCTAGACCTAATAGCAAAAGAGGTGCAGATTAATGAGAACGAATGAAAATAGAGGTTTTAAAGTGGTGCAGGAATGTGTGATGAAAGCCGTCATTTCTCCGTGAACTGTGCGAAATTGATCGGAAAGTATTTAGGAAAAATAAAGCGGGACGGTTTCGTACTCTTGGATGAACAATTTTTATGCTATATTCCTAATGTCATATAAGAAAATACTGCACTTTTGAGGTGTAGAAAAGCAGCTGAATGCCCTCGCATAACGCCTTGGGCATCCACTGGTAGCTTTTCTAGACCTCAAGCGTGCACTATTTTCTTTTAGAACATGGAAAACCATCTTCTATTTGGTAAATATATAATATATAGCGATATTTACATAGCAAATTTAAGCCATCACTTAAAAAACGATGTTCAAATTTCAATCTGAAGAGTTTCATTGATGAATGGTAAAAGGGTACTAAAAAGATGACTGTTTTAACCATGACTTCCAAGAGCTGTCTTTCGTACAGGACTTATGAGATAATCCTCTCACAGGACCTATCAACAAGAGAAATAGCTGTGATCTGAAAGAAATCTTTTGAATAACACCGTATAGTCTAATAAATAACGTAACATTGTTCGTTGATGCTTAATGTGGGGCGCGCCGGCCATTCTCGTCACCTTTAAACCACCGCTATCGTGTTAGAGTGAATGACAACTGACGTAAAACCTGTCCACTGCTAAATACCTTATTTTTCGTTTTTATTATCTGTTCGTGTTGTAGTTTCAATAGCAAAGTTTAGCAACTGCACTAGATTGACGATGTGGAAGCCACATCAATATCCACCGCTAGTCTGAAAGAAAGAATAACTTAACAAATGCATTTGTTGCAATGAATGTGTATAGCGGTGTAGTGTAATAGGCCCAACCTTGTCCGGTCACGTTTCTCGGGTAGAAATTTGATATTTAGATGGTAAAGATGAGTCATGACCGACTTTCTTATCCAAAAAGGTTTGTGATGGTCTATATTTGAACCTGACGATTTTCATATATGAGTTGTAGAAGGGTACTAAAAAGTTGTCTGTTTTAACCACGATTTCCTAGAGCTGGGTTATCTACGGTCTTATGAGATGTTCCTCTCACGGTCATATCAACAAGAGAAATACCTATTTTATCTAGACCTGAATCGCCTGAACAAAACCTATTAAAGGGTCTAAAGTAACATTTCTCGTGGATGCTTATTGTGGGGCTCACCGGTCATGCTCGTCACCGCGAACCGCGAACTCGTCCGAGCTGCCAACTGACAGTGTAAACTCAGTCTACTGCATCGTAGGTTTATTTGTCTTGTTTATTATTCGTTCGCGTTGTAGTTTCATTAGGTAAGTTTAGCAACTGCACTAGATTGACGATACGGAAATCGCACCATTATGCATCACTGACTTGTCTAGAAGAAGAATAAGGCCGCGAATGTATATGTTGTAATGAATTTGTATAGTGGAGTGTGCTAAAAACGCCCTACCTTGTCCGGTCAAGTTCATCGGGTAGGGATTCCATGGTAAGGATGAGCCATCGTGTTTGTTACAGAAACGATTTGTGGTAATGGTTTATATTTGAATCTTAAGAGTCGAGTTTGTGAATGGTAAACGGGTACTAAAAAGTTGTCGTTTCTAACCACCATTTTGAATACGTGAATCAGACGAATGGTCTTATGAGATACTCTTCGTACTCTTCTCACTGGAAATGTCAACAAAAGAAATAGCTGTGATCTAGACCAATCTTGTGAATAACACCACTTCAAGCATCTAGTACCAATATAAATAAAGTACCATTTCTCGTTGATGCTCAATGTCGGGTGCGCCAGCTAGAGGTATCATTATCCACAGCCGGTGTCACTGGAATAAAGTATTTGTGCAAATGATTGTCTATAGTGATGGTTTATGGGATTT
Organism: Cladopsammia gracilis; assembly: GCA_022457155.1. Classification (NCBI taxonomy): domain Eukaryota; kingdom Metazoa; phylum Cnidaria; class Anthozoa; order Scleractinia; family Dendrophylliidae; genus Cladopsammia; species Cladopsammia gracilis. The sequence goes on along the minus strand of JAJGOT010000405.1, from coordinate 197,358 downwards.
GATAGACTTGATATATTTACACGGTAAAGATGAACCATAACTTTCTTACAAAAATAGTTTGCAATGGTTTACGTACGAATCTAAAGAGTTTCATTGATGCTACGACTTTCAAGATCTGACTTAACACGGGTCCTGTGAGATAATCCTCTCACAGGACCTATCAACAAGAGAAATAGCTGTGATCTGAAAGAAATCTTTTGAATAACACCAATTTAAGCGTATAGTCTACTAAATAACGTACCATTGTTCGTTGATGCTTAATGTGGGGCGCGCCAGCCATTCTCGTCACCCTTAAAGCACCGCTATCGCGTCAGAGTGAATGACAACTGACGTAAAACCTGTCCACTGCTAAAACGTTTATTTTTCGTTTTTATTATCCGTTCGTGTTGTAGTTTCAATGGCAAAGTTTAGCAACTGCACCAGCTAGATTGACGACGTGGAAGCCACATCAATATCCACCGCTAGTCTGAAAGAAATAATAACTTAACAAATGCATTTGTTCCAATGAATGTGGATAGCGGTGTAGTGTGATAGGCCCAACCTTGTCCGGTCACGTTTCTCGGGTAGGGATTTGATATTTAGATGGTAAAGATGAGTCATGACCAACTTTCTTATCCAAAAAGGTTTGTGATGGTCTATATTTGAAACTGACGATTTTCATTTATGAATGGAAGAAGGGTACTAAAAAGTTGTCTGTTTTAACCACGATTTCCTAGAGCTGGGTTATCTACGGTCTTATGAGATGTTCCTCTCACGGTCATATCAACAAGAGAAATACCTATTTTATCTAGACCTGAATCGTCTGAACAAAACCTATTAAAAAGTCCTGTAAATAAAGAAACATTTCTCGTAGATGCTTATTGTGGGGCTCACCGGTCATGCTCGTCACCGCGAACACGTCCGAGCTGCCAACTGACAGTGTAAACTCAGTCTACTGCATCGTAAGTTTATTTGTCTTGTTTATTATTCGTTCGCGTTGTAGTTTCATTAGGTAAGTTTAGCAACTGCACTAGATTGACGATACGAAACCGCACCATTATGCATCACTGACTTGTCTAGAAGAAGAATAAGGCCACGAATGTATATGTTGTAATGAATTTGTATAGTGGAGTGTGCTAAAAACGCCCTACCTTGTCCGGTCAAGTTCATCGGGAAGGGATTCCATGGCAAGGATGAGCCATCGTGTTTGTTACAGAAACGATTTGTGATAATGGTTTATATTTGAATCTTAAGAGTCGAGTTTGTGAATGGTAAACGGGTACTAAAAAGTTGTCGTTTCTAACCACCACTTTGAATACGTGAATTACGAATGGTCTTATGAGATATTCTTCTCACGGGAAATGTCAACAAAAGAAATAGCTGTGATCTAGACCAATCTTGTGAATAACACCACTTCGAGCATCTACCAATATAAAAAAAGCAACATTTCTCGTTGATGCTCAATCTGGGATGCGCCAGCCAGAGGCATCATTATCCACAGCCGGCGTCACTGGAATAAAGTATTTTTGCAAATGATTGTCTATAGTGATGGTTTATGGGATTTGATATATTTACACGGTAAAGATGAACCATAACTTTCTTACAAAAATAGTTTGCAATGGTTTACGTACGAATCTAAAGAGTTTCATTAATGCCACGACTTCCAAGATCTGACTTAACACGGGTCCTGTGAGATAATCCTCTCACAGGACCTATCAACAAGAGAAATAGCTGTGATCTGAAAGAAATCTTTTGAATAACACCAATTTAAGCGTATAGTCTACTAAATAACGTACCATTGTTCGTTGATGCTTAATGTGGGGCGCGCCGGCTATTCTCGTCACCCTTAAAGCACCGCTATCGCGTCAGAGTTAATGACAACTGACGTAAAACCTGTCCACTGCTAAAACGTTTATTTTTCGTTTTTATTATCCGTTCGTGTTGTAGTTTCAATAGCAAAGTTTAGCAACTGCACCAGCTAGATTGACGATGTGGAAGCCACATCAATATCCACCGCTAGTCTGAAAGAAAGAATAACTTAACAAATGCATTTGTTCCAATGAATGTGGATAGCGGTGTAGTGTGATAGGCCCAACCTTGTCCGGTCACGTTTCTCGGGCCCGGGGGAGGGGGTACTCCCTATAATGGGCTATACGGGGATGCTCCGCCCGAAAGGGGTACCTTTTTGCGGCTGGAGGTATATGAAATGGTCGGGATTTTACTAGTTGAAGTATATGAAAGGGTAGGGATTTCACGAAGAATAGGAAAGGGTAGCGAAAACACGCCGTTGAAGCATAAAAAAGGTAGGGAAAACTGCCATTTAAGTATTATAAAAAGGACCTTTCAAAATATATCAAACAGACGCACGTAAAGGGGTATCATTTTCAATGTAAGATACAGTAAACACCCGCATATAAGAACACATGATTTTGGAGGTTAGGCTGATCAGGTTCTTATTTATCGGGTGCGTAGTGAAAAATCAGCCTGAAGGTGTTTTTAAATTGTTCTTAAATTTTGTTGTTGGAATTCAGAACTGTAACAATGCAAAAAAATGCTTGAGATTAAATTAGCATATTTAATGAAAAAGAAAATGTAGCACAGTACTGTATGTCTCCCTACAAGTAACTAGATCATTTGAAGGGAAAAAAGCTCAAAACAAATGCAAAACAGCATCACAGCTGATGAGCTGTAGTTATTTGGCAGCAGGCCTTCTGAATGATCTGAAATTTTTTTAATGTTTTATCCATTTGATAGGAACATTTTATATTTCGAGGCTGATTTTGGTCTTATAAAAATGGTGCTTTATTTGCAAAATTTCAGCCTGATGTTCTTAATCCATGTGTTCTTATATGCGGGTGTTTACTGTATGTGAAAGGGGTGCCATTTTCAATGAAGGGTATATGAAAGGGGTACCTTTTCTGTCAAAAACGGTATATGAAAGGGTAAGGGTTTGGACCTCGGGGCGGAGCATCCCCGTACATAACTTTGTTGAGTACCCCCCCCCCCAGGTTCTCGGGTAGGGATTTGATGTTTAGATAATAATAATAATAATAATAATAATAATAATAATAATAATAATATATATTTTTTTAAATAACAAACAATTAACTTTATTAAATTTTTTTTTTAAATAATTACAATTATTAACCTACTAAAAAGCGAAAAATATTCATAATTACAATCCATAAAATATCGTAAAAGTGTTACTAAAAAAATTTCAATAATTACAATCCATAAAATATCGTAAAAGTGTTACTAAAAAAAAATTTCAATAATAATAATAATAATAATAATAATTAGCCCTTGGTCATTTGTTATGACCCGCCTAATAGAAGAAATTACGGCAATGACAACAGCCAGAACATAATGTTAAACAAAGATAATAATAATAATAATAATTATAATAATAATACAAAGACTTATATAGCGCACATATCACACATGTTTCATGGTGCTTTACATACACTTATGAGAATGAGATCGGACAGTAGGTGGTAAAAGAGAGTTCTGAGACAGCCTCAAATTCCCCTGAATTTCACACAAATATTTCCTGCAGATTTCAACAAATAACAAATTATTTTTCATCAGTTCAATTCAACAGATACCACGCAATTCTGATGAGTTTGAACAGATTTGATAAATTTGTGAGTTGTGTGAAAACTGACAGAAATTGTTGAATTTTTAAGATTTGTTGGGTCTGAAATATTTGTGTGAAATTCAGGGGAATTTGAGGCTGTCTCAGAACTCTCTTTTACCACCTACTGACTGCTAAAATGACCACAAAACAAAATCTTGAAATTGGCCAATTTCAAGATTTCTCCGCTGAATTTTCACAGAGGAAAATTAACCATTTTCCAAAATCTCACGCTCATTTGGGGAGAATATTTCTTCCATTCTCCAATGCCCCAACGCTAGATCAGTTTCATTTTCCAAAATTTCATGCTCATTTTGGGGGAATATTTCCCCCAGTCTCCAATGCCCCAACGCCAGCGTATCAATTCCATTTCCCAAAATCACTCTTTTGTCATCTTCCGCACTCAACGCAATTTTGGTCATGTTTTCCGTGAATAAATGGTGCCCTCTGCTGCGAAAAATAGTTTGCCTCCTGAGTTGCTTTTGTTTTGTCCTCAAACATTTCACAAAGTTTGCATGTCTCAAACTCTTCCTGATCATGCATTTTTTCACTCCTTTTGCCTTTTGTTCCTCCGTGGTTTTTGCCTTTTGTTCCTCCGTGGTTTTTGCCTTTTGTTCCTCCGTGGTTTCTGCATTCTTCTCCATCAGGAGAGAATACAGTTTCGGTCTCAGGGCGACAAATTCTGTCAAAATGGCACCCCCGCATTCATCTTTCATCAACCCAATCTTTTTCTTGTTCCCCGGCACGATTGGCATTCCATTCAACACTGCTGGATGCTCTGGGGAAAAATCATTTGTGTCAAACCATTCTGCCACATCCCCCGCAATGTCAGCAAAGAAATCTTCCGTTTCAATGTCCAGCACCAAAGAATCTGTGTCGGTATACAGGAGAGAAACATTTTCCCACTTTTTCTTCACATATTCATAGTGAAAATCATACATCAAAAGTTTGGACAAATCCAAGATTGACATCCCAACAAAGATGGGTTTTGACATGACCACTCGCGTTTTCCTCATCTTGACTGCAATCAGAAACTCATCGAAAATTTTCACATCGGCGAAGTTGGATTTATTCACCAGCTTTTCTGCCCTTTCCGCATCTTTCACCAGTTCAATCGTGACTCGGTTTCTCAGGTTTTCCATGGTTTTCCCAAAGACTGAGTTGTTCATGAGTTTGAAGAAATCTTTTTCAAATTTCGTTTTTCCCTTGGATCTCAGGGCAGTGTTTTTGTCAATATAACATTTCATGAAAGGTGCTTCTTCGAATTTGATTCCTCGCCTGATCTTTTTCAACTTCATTCCGGCGGAAAGATAAAACGCCAGATTGCGACCGTGCAAAACCATGCCTTCTTTGTCCCTCAGATTTTGCGTGAGTTTTTCAATCCCACCCAGCGCCAGTTTTTCCGGAGCCAGGGGAAAATCATTATGCTCGTCATGCAATTCTGGGGGATAAATGAGATCAACTTCCAGAATGCAACCTTGACCTTCTTCTTTCACAAACTTTTCCCAGTTTTGCAAATCTTCTTCGCTCATCCATTGGAATTTCCCAACTGGAAGAGGCTGCGACATGGCCCATCCATAAAGGTTGTTTGCGTCCAAATAAACCAGGAAACGAGATGGATCTTTTGGATTGAAATTTTTCATATATTGGTTGTTTGCTTTCGCAAATCGCTTGAATGCATTTGCGTTTCCTCCCCTGATTCCTTTTTCAAACATCAACAACTGTTCCACATCATCTAGAAGTTCCAACTTCACTCCGGTCACTTTCAGCATTGCATCCCAAGCCAACCCAGGGGTGGTGAAATAGTGCGCGGGATCCAGTTCATAGTTTTCTTCGCAAAGTTTTCTGAAACTTTTCATGACATCTGCAAGCAGCAGCACATCCGTTTTCAGATAAAGATCGTGAAATTCGCCCATATTTTTCACTTCAAATTCTTCCCAGACTCGCTGGGCATGGGCAAAATCTTCATCTGAGACTTTTTCCTGATTCAATCTGGAGAAAAAAGCGGCTTTCTTTGGCAGTTTTTTCTCAAACTTATCAAACCCATCCATGAATTCATAGGGATAAACTCCTTTTCGCCGCATCAAATCACTTTTCTCACCAAAAAATCTGGTGATTTCTTTCAATTCTTCTTTGGGGAGATTTTTTGCCAGCGATTCCAATCCTTCCAGCGTGAATTTGAAGGAATCCAGAAATCGAATTTCATGTTTCACTGAAAATTCTTTCCCTTTCTCCTCATTCCATTCTTTTTTCAACTCGAATTTCAGGGAAAAGGAAATATATTTCTCCTCGTTGTTGGGGATGCATGTCACGCTCAAAACTTCATCCATTGTCCCCAAAGCTCGCACAAAAAGATGAGCGTCATAGTTTGCCAGATTGTGAAAAAACACAGGGGTGAATTTTGGCCTTTGAAACTTCAGGTTGCAAGATTGATGCGCTGCTCCCCTGAATTTTCCTGAAAAGTGACAGTGATCCCTCACCTTGGACAGACTTTTTTCTCCAAATTCTTCTCGACACAGCCAGCACACTTCCGCTTCTCGAAATGATTTCCATTCTTGGTTGGTCAGGGGAATCATTTCCTTTTTCGGCAAATTCAAGTGAGCTTCTCTCACTCGGGAAATCAATTCCCGAATGAACTCTTTGGGAAGTTCTTCATTTTCATTTGCAGCTCTTTTCAACACAGGCTCCATTTGCAAAAACGGGGAAACGAGATGAAACGCAAATCCGCAGGGAATATGCTCGTGGGTTTTTTGAGTTCCCCCCAGCGGTTTCAAAATTGACTCAAAATCTGCATATCCAACAACAGGCAGATGCATCATTTTTGGGAAGTTTTTGAAGGAACAAGTTCCTCCTGGAAGTTCAATTCTCGCGGCTTCAAAATCTCCGCAAATGGTTTTGTGTTTCTCCAGACTTTCTACTCTGGGAAATGAATTGAGGCATCTTTTGCAGAAAAATCTTTCATGCCCATTTCGCGAAACTTGAGAGCTTGCCAAGCGGGAGAAATTTTTCACCAGACAGAAGTGCGTTTTGAATTCTTCTGTCAGCAGAATCAAATCCACATGAAGTCCCCTTTCTTCCTTGGTGATTCTCAGGGGAAAAACAAATCCATTCCAGCCAAAAACGTTCACTGAAATGTCAGGATTTCTGGCCTCAAAAAACTTGATTTTTTCCACGGCCATGGGAAATTCACAACCATCCCAATTCATCTCTTCCGTTTGTTCTCGCAAAGTCGGTGTGATTCTTTCCGGATGAACTTTGACCATATTTGCGGCTCTGCCCAAGCACCATTTAAAACACATCTCGTCTTCATTTTGCATGTTGATCACGGCTTTCTTGTTTGCCAAATCAGCAGGCAGTTCAATCCACCCAGATCCTCGCAGGGGGTTCCAGCGCACAAAATGAATTTCCAAACGCAAAACTCTTTCAAACATCCAATTGGATCCCCTGCGATTGAAGTTTTCCAGATTCTCAATCATTTCTCTTTCCATTTCATCCAAAATCTCTGGGTTGTTCCCCAAATTCCTTTTCTGCCGGGAATGGAAAAATGGATTTTCAATCACTTCCTCCCCAGAAGCCAAATTTGTTTGGGACATTTCCACATTCAAAACGCATTTCACTCTTGTTTGTGGATTTTCTCGCAGGAGCCTGAGAACCAACCATCTTGCTTTCCGGAAAAAATCTTGGGGAGAAATGGAATCATCTCCTTGAATAAAAAATTGTCTCGCGAATCCTCGCAAAGCGGATTTTCCTTCTTCACGGCAAGTCTCTGTTCCCACAATCTTCTGACTTGTTCTTTCAATCTTTCCACCGCGGGATTGGCTCTTCTCCGAACATCCGCGTCATCCACACTTTCCAACCAATTTGTCCAATCGATAACCGTATCTACATTTTCTTCAATCGCTCTGGGAATGACTCTGGGGGGAACAATTCTTCTTTCCGGAATCAAAAAAGGCACATCAATTTCTGGATTTTCGTCATCTAGGTTGGCTCGTCTTTTTCGAGTTTTTGGCTGATTTTTTCCCCCTCCTTGCCAAAGATTTTCAGCTAAAAACTTCACCAGTTCATCTTTTTTCAATCGCGACCAACCTCGCAAATTTGTCGATCGCGCAAATGATTGCCATGCAGCTAAAGACATTTTTAATGGAGAAAAAAAATCTTTTTTCCCCATTTAAAATGAAGTTTTCAATTCAGGAAGTGAGCGAAGCGAACCCCGGAGGGGAAGGAAAAGAAAAGCAAACTTTTTTCACATTCAAAGAAGCCAGCGAAAAAACGGGGCTTCCCTCCAAAACGATTTTGCGAGTTCTCAAATCGGGCAACACTAAATATACCAGAAGAACCGACCAAAAAGTGTTCTGGATTCAGGAGGAAGAAGACACACCATTCATCCAGATTGATGGGGAAGACTTTTTCACCGCAGAGGAAATTCGGGAACGATTTGGGTTATCACGCACAGTTTTTTCAATCAACTCTGCAAGAAAAAAACTCATTTTCTGGATTCAGGGGAAAAATCGCACGAAGTCACTTGGGTTTCTCCCAGACTGGAGAAATTCCTGAATCTCATGAGAGTGAAGGCTGCGGATGAAAAATTCACGTTTTAAATTTTTTATTTTTCGGAGAAAAAAAATGTCAGGAAAAAACAAATCCAGACCTTCCCAAGACGAAGAAAAACAAGATCTAATCTGGGAAAAAGCGTGTGAAATGGAAAAAAGCTTTCAAAAAGCTGTGGATATGGCCACTGGTTTTCTCCCAGTCCGATCGGAAGAGGATCGCGAATTTATTGCGGAGTGGATTTTTCGTGATTTAAAAAAACATTTTTATCTCACCCAAGAAAATGAATCCCGCGAAAATAACAATTTCTGAATGCTCTCTCGACAACCCCGTGAAAAAATCTTCCGGAAAAATCTCTTTCTGTCTCCTCCCATGCCTTCACAATGACAAATGGCTCAAAGTGAAACTCCAAACCAAATTCAAGATTTTCGCTCATCAAGGTGAATCGTTTTCTCTGGGAATCACTCTTCCGGATGAAAACATCAAATTTTTCAAAGATTTGGAAAAACATCTCAACTCTGCTGCGATGAAAAAGAAGCAGGCAATCAAAGAGATTTCCCCGTCTTTTGCTCGATTTCAGGAGGGAGATTTCACTCTCGTGAAAATCGACAAATCCGAGCAGGAAAAGATTTATGCCAAGATTTATCCCTCCAAACTCAAGCACACGGATTTCTCGTGTCGATTTTGGGAATTGTGCGACGATGGGAAGAAAAAGCCAATCCTGAGGCAAAAAGAGCTCATTGGCGTTCCTCTCCGGGGGCAAGTTGTGTTTTCAATCAAACACCTTTTCTGCGGAAATCTGAAAGCCATCACATGCATCGTGGATGAAGTTTTGGTGGAGGAAAAGGTGGAAGCTGCTTCAGAATTCGATGAGTTTGAGGACAAGAATGAGGACGATGAAGTTTGAGGAAACTTCAAATTTTTCAGAATTTGATTCTGAAAAATTTTGTGATTTTTTACTCTGGAAAAAATCCATTTTTCTGGAATAGATATCTGTTCCAGAAAAATCCATTTTTGCTTTGGATTTTTTTGCTCTGGAAAAAATCCATTTTTCTGGAATAGATATCTGTTCCAGAAAAATCCATTTTTGCTCTGTATTTTTTTGCTCTGGAAAAAATCCATTTTTCTGAAACAGATATCTGTTCCAGAAAAATCCATTTTTGCTCTGGAAAAAATAGATTTTTCTGGAATAGATATCTGTTCCAGAAAAATCCATTTTTGCTCTGTATTTTTTTGCTCTGGAAAAAATTCATTTTTCTGAAACAGATATCTCTTCCAGAAAAATCCATTTTTGCTCTGTATTTTTTTGCTCTGGAAAAAATCCATTTTTGCTTTGGATTTTTTTGCTCTGGAAAAAATCCATTTTTCTGAAACAGATATCTGTTCCAGAAAAATCCATTTTTCTGGAATAGATTCCCGGGGAAAAAACACTGGGGAAATCAACGATTCTCAAATGGAAAAATGAATCCGGGGAGAATTCCTTGCAATCTGGGGTCTATTTTGGGCCCTTGTGGGGAAAAAACTACCCTCTGTGCCCTGCTTTTCTGCTGAACTCAGGAGAAAATGGCAAAAACCCCACAACTGTCTGTGGGTTTGGCGAAATTCTATTTTCCGGAGAAAAAAAGGCGCGCTATTTCTGACCCCCATCGTTGAACATGTTTGACAAAAAAAAACATTGTTGGGAGTGTTTTTTTATGTTCTTTTTCTCCAGTAAATTCGTTGCATTTTATCCATTCCCAGGTTTTCTCTGGGAAATATTTCTCCAAACGATTTTATAAAATTTCAATCAAAATAAAATCAAAAAATTCTTCCAGAAAATAGTTTTCAGCTTCCCCACCCTCGTGATGGGGGAAGTCAACTTTTTTCAGTTCATTTTCCTGCGAAAATGAACTCAAAAATTCAGGAAAGTTTTATTTTGTCCCCTGAATTTTGTCAATTGTGAATTTTTCCCCCTGAATTTGCATTTTGTTCCCCTGAATTCATCAGAATTTGTCCCTCTGAATTTGTCAAGATTTTCTCCCTGCATTCGCCAGAATTTGTCCCCCTGAATTTACATTTTATCCCCCTGAATTTGTCAAGATTTTCCCCTGAATTCGCCGGAGAATTCAGATTCGTCGAGAAATTCCTGATTTTTTCCTGAGATTTGCGGCGTTGGCATTTCTCCTGAGAATCCACAAAACAAAGTTCCCCAGAAGATTCCGAAAATCATTTATTTTTTTCCACCTATCCAAATGTGGGTTTTGATAGATGCAGTTTCCAAAGAAAGGCTCAGCCAGCGATTTTCGTCCAAGGCGAAGTTGGCAGAATTCATGAATTTTTTTCCTAAAACTTTGAACAAAGCAATCAATGAAGGAAGAAACAAATTTCAGTTTCGCGGGAGGGAAGTGACAATTGTCGACCAAAAAGTCACTCGTTTTTCAGTTCATGAATCTCCCAGCGATCCTCCGCTGGCGAAATTTGAAACCGAAACCGAAATGGCAGCATGGATCGGAGTCACAAGGCAAGCCGTTTCTTGCGCTTTCAAAAGAACTGGCTGGTGCCAGAGTTGGAAAATCAGGAAAAATGGAAAAGATTATTTCATGAAACGAATTGCCGACAAGGAACCAGTGGGTTCTCTTCCCGAAGCGGCTGGAGCGGAGCGAAGCGAAGCGAGCGAAGCGAGAAAAATCCCAGCCATCACCCAAAAACCGCATGCGATTCCCGTCAGAGTCACTTCCCCCAGTTCAACCAAGATTTATCCCAATGTTTCGGCGGCAACATCTGAGTTGGGGATCGATGCGAGAACAATTCATGATGCATTGAAAAGCGGGAGAAATTCCTTCACCCGGAGAAGAGATGGCGTCAAATTCCAAGTTGAAAAAGCATCGCTGCAACCACAGAAGAAATCTCTTCCTCGTCCCGCAGATGTGGTGGGTCAGAAGGCGCTGGATGATGTGCAGCGAAATTGGGGAATGAAGTTTCAGTGGATGAAAAATCGCTATCCGGGGTGAAATGTGACTTTGACCCCCGACATGGAAAAGTTTCAAACAAAGCGGGTGTTTTTTAACCCCAACACCGGCAGTAATTTTCCCGTGAAAGTCTGGCAGGATTTTATAGATTATTTTGACAAGCGGTATTGGGATTATCCCTATGAAACAGACTTTGTGAAATATTTCGCAGAAGGGGTCTGGAAGTTTTCAGCGAGAATCAGCGAGACTGAATTTGAGCCCTGGTTTTGTTTTGTTTTGCAAGGCCAGGAGAAACCAATCAGGATGGAAGTTTGGGTGGAGAAAACCCCACCTGTTCCGGCTCCGCGGAAGAAGGAGGAAAAAGTGCCGCCTTTCCGGCTCCGCGGACGAAGCGACAGGAGGAGAAAACCCCACCTGTTCCGGCTCCGCGGAAGAAGGAGGAAAAAGTGCCGCCTGTTCCGGCTCCGCGGGTGAAGCGGCAGGAGGAACCGGAGGAACCGGACCAACTGGAACGAGCTCGCATCCAGATGTATAATGACCTCGCGCGGGAGAAGATAGAAAAATCTCGCCGTCGTGGTGATAATTGGACAAACATGAGGTGCAAGTATCCGGGGTGGTTTTTGGACAAAGATGTCGACGTGGAATTTGAAGAAACCATGATGCTGTTATTCCACCCTGACTCAGGCGTTGATATTCAGGTGAAAGATTATGCTGACATTGCCAAGTATTTTTCCAGTCGAAACTATCTTTATTTCCCCGACCAAGCTGCGTTTGACCAAACAATCATGAACGGGACATGGAAGTTTGAAGCAACCACGAGTGGGTATGAAGAGGAAGAATGGGTTCGCTTGATTTTCATCTGGCGGCAGTGAGCCGTGATCCGCGCAAGTTTCAGATTTTTCATTTCCCAGAAATGAAAAAATCACTCAAATCTTCCTTCCCATTCCTTCTCAAACTTTTCCAAATCCAACCCCAAATCAATCACAATCCCATCAATCGCTTCCATTGAAAACAAAAATTCATCCCTGTCGAATTTTCCTCCCCGCAAAGCGAAGCGCAAATCGCTCAATGTTTTTTCATAGGTGGTGAAAGCGAACTTCGCCATCTCAATTTTGCTTTTCAGATTCTTCATTTCATTCGCGGTTTTCAAAACTAATCCTGCTCCTGAAATCACTCCCAAAACGATTGGGTTCAAAGTCGCGGCTCCAGCAATCGTCCCGATTGCAACCAGGCCGGAAGAGGTCAAATTCATGAGCAGATTCATTTTCTTGAATCGACCATGTGCTCGTTTCAAACACCAAAATCTTTTGTGATAAAATCGAAAAAGTTTTTTGATCTCTTCCAGTTCTTCTTCCCGAATTGCGGGGTTGATGTGATTGAAAGCAAAAATGCTTTGTTTTCGCGCTCGCTTCATTTTTCAGGGAGAAAATCATTTTTCAATCAGAATTGTCGCTTTTGCTCTTTGAATGGCATTTCCATCCGAGAGAGCCAGATAGAAAGCTTCTTCCTGCCCAACATGGAGATTGAAGGTGAACTGCAGTGAACCAAATGAATTGGTGGAAGGTCTGACTGCTTTCCGAGTGATGCGATCTCCTTTAACAACACTTGTCATGATGATGGTTGCTCCATTCACTGGGTTGGAACCGCGTTGAAGAATGAAAACCGTGACATTCAAAATCCGGAAGTCAGATCCAAATTGTTGCCAATAATTTGTTTCATCTTCCTCTTCATTTGGGAAGATCAAACAATCACTGTGTTTTCCTTTCACAAATCTTGCAAAAATGAAGTGTTTTGACGGGCGAAGCGGCAAATTCAACAAGGAGTGCGAATTCAAATCCAAGTCAGTCTCCATGACCATCTTCCCCGCTTGGAAAACGAAAGGGGAATCATAAACACTGCTTTCAACATCAGGTTGGGAACCAGCAATGCCATATATGATCAACTTTGCATTTCCTTTTTCGGCTGACTCGGCAGTGCCTCGCCATTTCAAATCCAGGAAAATAAATTCAGGTGGGGAAATCCTCCATTTGTGCATGTGGATGATGGATCTGGAATACCCCGAAAACTTCTTAGTTGATTGCTGATTAATATTCAGACTGGCGCTCACAACGTTGACGCTCACGCCATCCATTGTCGCGGGGAAGAATTCCACGCACACGGTGTATTCTCCCTCTGGGAGTTTGTACATATTGAATCCAAGTCTCCCAGAGTATTCATTAAAAAGATCTTTTGTGATTTCCAAGTCATAGGCCTTCTTGTTGAAATGATGCGGCGAATCTGGAAAATCACTTATCCCAGTCACTGTCATATGATGTTCAGAGCTGGATTCATCCACATCTTCCATCAGATAGCGGAATGCGTCCTTTGGGTGAGAGGTTGACGTGATATGCGATTCATTTACGTATTTTTTGATCTTCTCTTCTAATTCCATCGTGTGGGCTACCACACCTCCTATCTGGTTATCCACATAAGATTTTGGCGTGGGTTGTCGCTTCAGAGTTGGCGTTGCAATATTGTTGATTTGTTGCGAGTTCATATCCAGGTTTCCAGTCATTGTCCCGCCTTCCAACGAAAGCTTTTTCGCGGATTGGGCATCCACATATCGCATATTTGCGCCCTGATCGGCAACTTCAGGATCTTTCACGTTAAAAATGGTGTGATTTCCCATATCCAAAGCCGTCTCCATTGGAAACGTCTCTTTGCGGCTGAGAAAGATATTTTTGGCGTCATTATAAGAAACCAGGTTGTTGTATGCGGCTCCCAAATCATGCCATGTTTGTTGTTTTGAGTTTTTCACGTTGAGAAGTTCTTTTAAATCAATATCCTTCGTGACTTCATGAGTGTGAGCCGGAGCATCAGGGTGGAATTTTTTCAGAGTGACCATATTCACCGCTGACAAATCCTGGTTTTCATCCGTGTCCAGATTGACGATCAATTTGCGATTCATTTCTATTTCCCCGGGGTTGATGAGTTTTTGTCCCCTGAGATCAAGATCCCCAGTCATATGGGAAGACCCATCCACCTGGAGAGAATCTGCCCGCAATTGCGTTGCAAGCGTGTCAACTTGGTGTTTGGTAATTGCATCCGAATTCCCCGTTCCTTCAGCGATATTGGTCAGGCGTTTCCTTTGCAGGTCGAAGTCCCCTGCTGGCGTCAGCTTGAAACCAACTCCTGGCAATCCATCTTTTCCATCTTTTCCTCCCTGGGCGCGGGTGCTTGTTTCAGACAGCAATCCATTTGAATAACTCATTTTAAATGCTTTCATCAAAGTTTTTGGCAATGAATTTCCTCGGCTTATCCACATACAGGAAAGAGAACGGATCATGCGTTGCTTTCCGATAATCTTCTTTGCTGACATTGTTCTCCCTGCAGATCGCCGTAATTTCTTTGTTGCTTGGGAATTCAAAGATGCAAAAATGCGAGCAATTCAGACGGATATCTTTTGGTGTTCCGAAATAACTTTGGGAAAGATAAATCACAGAACATTTCTTGTGCCTGCCCTGAATGAAATAATCAATCAATGGCTTTTGGTTTTTTTCGGAAACAAAATCATCGAAAACAACCAGCTTTTGATTCTCCCCTGACAATTCAGAAACTGGGATGATTTCATCCGGGGATGCTTCCACAACGTCATACCCAGCTTCTTTGCTGATTGGGCGAAATGTTTTCAGCAGATGTTGATATTTGGTTTGGTCAAGATTTTTCGCATAGAGGAAAATTTTATCGTAGAAGAGCAGGCGAAAAATCATATCCAGGAGAACATTTGTTTTCCCCGATCCTGAAGGGCCACAGATCAACATTCTGAAAGTTCGATCCGGCATGAAAGGGTGAAGTTGTTTGAAATTCGTGATTGGATCCTGACAATCATAATTTGGAATCTTCATTTTATTAATGAACATGGCGTTCTTTATCTTGTTCTACATCCCAAATTTGTGTTTCTGGGATATAAAATGAGTTTATTGAAATGGCAAGAAATGGCCAAAAGCAAATCTGCTTTGGGGAAAAAAATCAACTTTGTTCACAATGCTATCACCCAGAAAAAGTTGGGTGAAGAAACAAGTCAAATCGGACTTGAAAAAACATTCAAACCCATCACAGCGAAACTGGATGAGGTGATCGAGTCGAACTTGGGGCCGCTTCGGCCACTTCCCCGGAAAAAGAAAAAAGCCAAACCAGCAGAAATTGATTATCTCCCCGAAGTCGACCCATTTGAAGATATGGATGTCGAAGGCCTGTTTGATGAGGCCGTTCCATCCCAACCCAAGAAGCAAATTTCAGCAGCTCCTCCAACATATGAAGAAGTTGTGGAAGAGATGGGGGAAGATCCACCTGAATATGAAGAAGACGACTCTCCCGATTATGCTCTTGCGCCGGGAGATGAAGAGGATGAGGAAGGAGATAAAACCAATCAGATATTGAGAGACCTGGACCTCACGGATTACAATACTGTGGAGAAAACTCTCAGGGAAAATGTTACAACAGCGAGGAAAATCCAGTATCTCGGTGATCTTGTGAACATAGCAAGATTCCGCAGAAATCAGTTGAAAGGTTACAAATCATCCTGGTCCAAAAAATTCCAAAGAGGGGAAATAACGGAAGAGCAAAAGAAGTTGCAACATCAAAGGATAGATCGCGCAGCCCGAGTTCTGACTGAATGCATAGATCATTATAAAGAAAAAGGGGGAAAGATGATGGAGGAAAAGAAGAAGACGGGTTCGGGGTTGAAAAAAAGAAAAAAAGGTGGATCCATCCGTTTTTTCTCCAACCCCGCAGATCTCCTCCAGAAACTTGAGGTCATTGTTGGCTCCATCCTTGCTGGGAATACGAATTCAGGCATCAGAAATACCGGGGTTGGTATTCTTGATCTTCTCCTGAAAGAAAACGCCATCAACAAATCCCAGCATGAGAAGCTTTTCAAAAAGTATTTCAAACTCTAAAATGGAAATCGAAAGAGAAATTGTCCTGTCATCCTTTTCCGTCAAGACTGGGGGAAACAAACCAGAAAATTTCACAACAAAATTCAATCGGCCCATTGTTTTGGATCCAAATTCCCAATATGTTGTTGGGTTGAACAGAATTATCAATATGAGTTTTACGTGGTATAACATCAATGCGGCATTGAAAAATCAGCTGATCAGATTCAGCTCTGACGGTGGGAAAACATTTTCCGATATCACCTTTCCCGCTAAGGTTTGGGATTATTCCACTTTGAATGCGGCAATTCGAAACGCAACAGGCCCCCTCGCAGGATCCACCCCAGGAAAGAATGAAAAATTCCCAATCAATCTTGCTTTCTCTCCCACAACTTTCAGAGTAACAATCACGTTGGAAGAAAACTGGCAACTTGATCTCGAGAAATCCAACTTTGGCGATCTCATTGGTTTCGATAAAAAGATTCTGAAAGACAAAGTCAACATTGGCCCCAGAGTTCCAAACCTCAGTCAAGATACTGATATGTTGAACGTTCATTGCGATCTCACAAGTGATTCGCTTGTGGATGGGGAAGAGAGTGATATCATCTTCTCCTTTTCAACATCTGTTCTGCAGGCCTCCTATAGTTTCACTCTTGAACCCATGAGAGTGATGTTCAGCCCTGTGAATAAAAACAGAATAAGCTCCATTCGGATTTATATCACCGATGGGAAAAGGCGGGTTGTTGATTTGAATGGGGCTGATACAGCATTCTCGCTTATCTTGAAAAAACAAATAAAATGAAAAGTTATGAATTCTCTCGTTTTTTCCACCCCCAGCTGGGGCGGTTTGTCTTCCGGCATAAAGGAACAGGTGTCATTGTGGACAATATTTTCAAACCAATGAGGAAGGTCGCATCAGTCGTCTTCAATAAATTCGCGAAACCCATTGCGAAAAAAGCCTTGGAATCAGGAATTTCTCACGCTGGGGATAAACTCGGCAAAAAAGTAGTTGAAAAATCTGGTGATTTGATCATGAAAAAGCTGGGAAATATGAGAAAGGGGAACAAAAAACCGCCAGCTCGACCACAATCAGCCCCTGCGTCAACCTCCGGAGAAAGTTCTGATGCCATATTGAACAGGTTGATCTCTGGGCAAGGCATCCGAAAAAGAAAAAAATAATATAAAATGGCTTTTCGATCGAATGAATATCTTCAAAGAAATGAATTAGTGCGCTTCCAGCTGGATGACACAATCCGAGCTCCAGCTAATGCTCAACATCAACAAAAAAGTGGTTATAAATTCACGATTAATGACCGATCTGCATTCTATGATTGGTATAATGCGTATTTCGAGGTGCAATTTCAACTTCAAAAACTGGCGAATGGTGCTGGGTATGCAGCAGCTGACAGGATCACAGTGATCAATGGCGCTCATTCCCTGATTAATCACCTGAAGATTAGTTCTGCTGGAAAGATTGTTTATGAGACTGATAATCTGCATAACGTTACTTTTATTAAAAATTCGCTAGAATACTCCGATGACTTCAGCAGATCAGTCGCCAAGAACAGTTTCTGGTATTTGGATACTGATGCAACAACCGCTAATACGAATCTTGGATTTGAAGCTCGGCGGGTACAATCTCAAGCAGTGCAAAACGATGGAAACGGTGGTGCAAAGAACATTAACACAATCATTCCCCTGAATCGCTTTTCCTTTTTCGAAGAGTTGGAGGATAAGATGCTTGTGCCTATGCAGCTCCAATTTGAGATTAAGCTTCAACAGGATAATGAATTAATTCATATGGCTAATGGCACTGATGATGGAAGAGTTGTTGTGAATAGGTTTTTGCTTTGGGTCCCCAGATTGACACCGAAAGATTCTCTTTATGACAAATTTGTCAGTTCATTCCTGAAAGAAACGCAATGGAAATATCTGAGGGAGATGTATTCCGAATCAGCTCCTACGCAGTCATCAGGATTCTTCCAGATATCCGCAAGTATTGACAATGTTAAGCATATTTTTGTTTATCTTAAAAGAACCAATGATGACGCTAAAGAAGAAGATAGCCCTTATCTCATGGACACTTTCAAGCTGAATGCGGACAATGAAAACTCATCCTTGTCGAACTGCCGGCTGGAATATGGAAACGGAGTTTTCTACCCGGAAACAGAGTACGACAGTGAAAGCAAAGTAAGGATTTTCCAGGATGTCATGGCTTATGCAATGAGGAAAAATGACTACAACACAGGGACACAGTTAAATCTGGCCAATTTTAAATCTCTTTTCCCGTTGATCTATTTCGATCTGACTTATCAAACTGAAAAACCAACAAGAGATCCCAAGCAGCTGATATTCAGGTATCGATTGAACGCAGATGCAGCGGCAAACTTCAATGTACATGCGATAGTTCTCTATGAAGAAGAAGTGAAAATCGATAAGATTGGAAATGAGCTGGTTATCGTGTGACGTGTGAAGCGAGCGCAGCGAGCACGCGCAGCGGCTGTGAAAAAACATATCTTGTCATTTAAAATGACAACATATCACCCATATAAAGTAAATCTGTCGAAAGGGCAAAAAAGCAAGCTTGGAAGAGCATTCAAAGCAAACTGCGCTATCACCCTGAGGCTGAAAAAAAATCAAACACGCGGAAATGATGAACTGATGCTGACAGTCAATCAAAAGAACCGAATTGCCAAAGCCGCATCTCAGGGAAAGGGAGTTGAAATCAAGATATCAAAAACGCAAATCCGAAAAGTGATGAAGCAAGGCGGAAGTCTTTTCTCTGCTATTGTTCCCCTGGCTCGTTCCCTGGCACCCACCCTGGCAAAGACACTTGGACTGTCAGCATTGGCTGGTTTGGCGAGTGAAGGAGCGAGTCAAGTCGTGAAAAAAATAAGCGGGAAGGGAGGCGGGCAAACGGGCGGATTTCTCATTCCCCAAGATAAAATTCAGAAACTGATTGACAATAAACATCTGTTGACAAATAAGCAGAAACAGGATATTTTGACTGCCCTGAAATCAGGAGGACAACTGACGATAAAACCATCAGCAAAACAATCTGGTGGATTGTTGGGAACTGTGCTGGCTTCCATCGGAATTCCACTGGCGTTGGACATGGTGAAAAATTTGTTTGGGAAAGGAGCGCCTAGAGTTGGTCGCCCCAAAGGAAAAGGAGCGCCAAGAGTTGGTCGCCCAAAGGGAAAAGGAGCGCCAAGAGTTGGCCGCCCCAAAGGAAAAGGCGCGCCGAGATTGGGGGCGCATCCGTTTCAACCTCCCCCATTCATCGGAACCTGGGGACGAAAAATTGGGATGGGAAAAAAATCCAAAAAAGGAACGGGACTTCTGCTGGGATCGAAAAGTCCATTCAACAATATCCCAGTTCTCGGGGCAATATTGTGAAACCCAAATTCGTGAACAAACCCCTGAGCAACCTTGATCTTCTCCAGTGGATTGATTTTCTGAAAATTCCCAATTTCAAAGGGATTTTCGCCAGGGATGAAGCCATGCCCCGAGAACACAGCCCCTGCATTATCAATCTTGATTCGCTTGAAAATGCCGGAACTCACTGGGTGTGCTGCGCCCCCGGACAGAAATTCACGTGTTATTTCGACTCTTTTGGGATGGGATTTCCCCAGGAATTCAAAAGTTCCAAACCGGTGATTTGGAACAGCAGTCAGTATCAAAACATCAACAGCGTTCTTTGCGGGTATTATTGCCTCTTCTTCCTCCATCAATGGTCGCAGGGGAAAGATTTCTATGATATTCTCCAGCCTCTCAGTCTGACTGACTCGGGGGAGAATGAAAAATTCATAAAAGAATATTTCGATTGAAAATGAAATCATATTGCGTGAAGGAAAAAAAACAAACTGAATGCGTGAAACCAACTGGATTCCAGACTGCAAAAAATGGCAGAAAGATGTGGTTTTGCCATTGCGCTTCCTGCGGAATAAAAAAGACAAGATTTGTGAAAGCGAGCAGAGCGAGCCGCGGAGCGGTGTCGGGAAACTGAGTCGGCCCCCGCGTGGCGGGGGCATCGGTGAACTTGCGCTGACTGGCGTGGCTCATGCGCTGCCTTGGTTGGGAAAAAAGACAGTTGAAATGGGTCGTTATGGAGCCAGTGAATTATTGCGAAATAAAAACACTCAAAAGAAAGCATTGGATTTTGCCCTGGACAAGATGAAACCATTTCTTGCCAAAACCTCTGCTGATATGATGAATGAGCTGAGCACAGCGATTAGACCAAACAGAAAATATAAGACAGATCGAGCAGATTTGGATGGCGGTGCTTTAGATATTCATTCCCTGATTGGGAAGCTACCAAGACCAAAGAAAGGTTTCACCCTCCCAGGGCATAATTATACAGGCCCCTGGAACCCATTGGATAAGCAAGTCAGATTTGATGAAAAGGGAAAAATTCTCGAAATTATGCAGCAACCCACAGGAAAAACAGACGCAGTTGCTATGCAGCACGATGTTGATTATTCAGTCTGCGCAAAGAAAGCGGATCCGCGCAAATGCAAGAACGAAGCAGACAGGAAAATGGTTGCCGCTTTGGATGCCATTCCCTGGAAAGAAAGACAGTGGGGTCATGCTTTGGCGAGAAACGTGATTGATGCAAAACAAAAACTTGGCCTCGGTGCCCCAAAAAACGGGAAAAGATTTTGAGTGAAGGCCAGTGGACTCAAAATCTGGCAAATGAATTACACCGGCCAATCAGGCGGCGCTTTCCAAAGAGGCGAGTCATAGCATATGGGATTGACAACATTTGGGCGGCTGATCTGGTCGAGATGGGGAAATTTTCGAGGTGGAATAAAGGGATCAGATATCTCCTGATGGTGATCGATGTTTTCTCAAAATTCGGTTGGATTCGCCCCCTGAAAGACAAGCGAGGTCAAACAGTGGCTGATGCTTTCCGAGATATATTCAAGGGGCGAAAACCGAAGATGCTTTGGAGTGACAAAGGGTCTGAATTTTTCAACGCAACAATGAAAAATCTGCTTGATAAGAATGGGGTAAAATTGTACACAACACAAAACGAAGAAAAGGCATCTGTTGTTGAGCGCTGGAACAGGTCTTTTAAGGAGAAACTCTTCCGGATGTTTTCTGTTAACAACAATACAATATACTGGGACAAACTTGGCAAATTACTGGATGAATATAATCATCGTTTTCATTCGAGCATTCGGATGACTCCCGCAGAGGCGAGCAAACAGGAAAATGAGAAAAAGGTTTTCGCTAATTTATACGGAGATTTAATTTATGCTAAACACAACCTGGCAAAATTCAGGGTTGGCGACAGGGTGAGAATTTCAAAGTTTAAACGGCAATTATTTGACAAGGGTTTCACCCCGAATTGGACAGAGGAGATATTTGTGATTGACGAAATAAAGAACACAAACCCTGTAACGTATAAATTAGTCGATCTGTTGGGAGAATCAATCACCGGATCATTTTACGAGGCGGAACTTCAAAAGACAACGCAAGATGTGTTTCGAATTGAAAAAGTTATTCGCCGCGATAATAAGCGAAAACTCGCGCTTGTAAAATGGACGGGTTACCCTGACAAATTTAATTCTTGGGTTCCACTGAGTGATGTGGAAAAGCTTGGTGTCTAACGCGTTAGACACAAAAAATATTCCGCTGAAAAAAATTCTGGAAAAAATATTCCGCTGAAAAAAATTCTGGAAGAAATATTCCGCTGAAAAAAATTCTGGAAAAAGATATTCCGCTGAAAAAAATATTCCGCTGAAAAAAATTCTGGAAAAAAATATTCCGCTGAAAAAAATATTCCGCTGAAAAAAATTCTGGAAAAAAATATTCCGCTGAAAAAAATATTCCGCTGAAAAATTCTGGAAAAAATATTCCGCTGAAAAATTCTGGAAAAAATATTCCGCTGAAATCTGGGGGAAATATTTTTTGACTAAAAAAATATTCCGCTGAAAAAAAATTTCATATTTTGTGAAAAATATATATCGAAAATTGTATAAATTTGGTGTAAAGATCTAATTGGTTAAAATAAATCATGTGACAAGCCTGGAATATGAATGTTTTTACATTAATATTCACAAAGTCTGTTATTTCAAAACACCGCTTCACTCCGCTTCTCTTGGCCCGTTTTGCTTCGCTTTTTTTTCTTTCAATTCCCGGTGGATTTCCCACAGGAGGCAACTTTGCTTTTGGAGTTCATTTCTGAGAATTTTATGTTCCTCCTGGAGATTCACAAATGACTCAAAAAGGAGTTCAATTGAGTCTTCGATTTCGTTGCTTCGCTCAGCTTCCTCCATCTCCGAATCAGACACAATGAATTCCTCGTCTGAAGTGGTGGGAGTTTCATCGTCGCTTCTTATTTCTTCCTCTGAGCATGTGGAACAATCTTCATGGTCGCTCGCTTCGCTTCGCTCGGCTTCACTGGAAAATGCTTTTTCAAGATCCATTTTCTTTCCAATGACATTTTTTGAAGATTGTTTGGATTATTTTTTCTTGTTTCGCCCGGCTGGATGGAGTTTTGAGCAGTTTGAAATCATCTTCATTGGGGCTGAAACCGTTCTTCTTCAACAGGGCGAAAAGAACTTGATTGCAATTGAGAAACTTGTCTCTGCTGGGATGAAGGTCATTATATGCAAGTGAAAAATATTTAAAGTCGTCGATGAGGAATTTTTCCAGGTGTTCATAATCATTTCCGTCGTGACCTGTTATGTGATTAAAAATTTCATGATCGTTGCCATGGACTTTTTTCCACTTGGAAGCTTTGACGAAATCCCTGACTTTTTTTCTTGTGATTTCGTCACGGGGAATTTGGGAGAGAATTTCTTTTTCATAAAATTCGAGATCTTTGAGTGAAATTTCATTTTTTTTCCCCTGATGTTTGCGGATGATTTCTTTGAAATGTTCCAGCCTGTCATTTTTGGGAGAATGCCATGTTGTGAGGGTTTCTCGAATAATTTCAGGAGTGAAATCGATTTCTTCTTCTTCGGAATCAGACATTTTCTTGCCGGAAGAGATTTTTTTGAGTTTTGGATGGAATTTTCCTCTGTGGAAATTCAGCGGAGAAATCTTGAAATTGGCCAATTTCAAGATTTTGTCTTGTGGTCATTTTAGCAGTCAGTAGGTGGTAAAAGAGAGTTCTGAGACAGCCTCAAATTCCCCTGAATTTCACACAAATATTTCCTGCAGATTTCAACAAATAACAAATTATTTTTCATCAGTTCAATTCAACAGATACCACGCAATTCTGATGAGTTTGAACAGATTTGATAAATTTGTGAGTTGTGTGAAAACTGACAGAAATTGTTGAATTTTTAAGATTTGTTGGGTCTGAAATATTTGTGTGAAATTCAGGGGAATTTGAGACTGTCTCAGAACTCTCTTTTACCACCTACTTCGGATGTCAGCTTATGAAGGCGCCACAGGCAGCCGCTATCGGTCCATTGCTGATCTCATCTCACCCACCCCACCCATGAACAAGTAACACTGAGGATGGTCACAGCCAGGGTTTGTTACGTCCTCAGTGGTTCTTTTACGTCCCCATGGGAGACGGGACCGCCATTTCTACGTGGTCATCCGAGCCACGTGAAGGTGTGACCATTTGCCGATGTCATAGCAAAGGCAGCACCTTCATCCTCAGTTATTTTAAGATCCTGAGTGTTGGTCCGGCCGGGGTTCGAAATCGAGACCTCCCGCTCTGCAGACCGGTGCTCTATCAACTGAGCTAACCAGGAGGCGGTTTAGATGGTAATTAAAGATGAGTCATGACCGACTTTCTTATCCAAAAAGGTACGTGATGGTCTATATTTGAAACTGACGATTTTCATTTATGAATGGTAGAAGGGTACCAAAAAGTTAAGCAATACGGAGAAAACAAAAATGTTTTTTCAGTGATGAGTGACACTCTGGTTATAATATCCTAAAGTAAAAAGGTGTAAATCCTTTCAAAAAAGTGTAAATGTCATTTATACCACAAACGTTTCGGGCTTAGCCCTTCTTCAGTGTCATTTAAAACTGTGTGCCACGACATTCAAAAAACTTCAAAGTGAAAAGTTAAAAATGTTGTCTGTTTTAACCACGACTTCCTAGAGCTGGGTTATCTACGGTCTTATGAGATGTTCCTCTCACGGTTATATCAACAAGAGAAAATACCTATTTTATCTAGACCTGAATCGCCTGAATATAACCTAGTAAAGGGTCTTGTAAATAAAGTAACATTTCTATGAAGCCACAAAGCCACATCAATATCCACAGCTAGTCTGAATGAAAAGAATAACTTAACAAATGTATTTGTCGCCAAGCTCGTCACCAATAAACCACCGCTACCGCGTCAGAGCTGACAACTGACGGTAAAATTAGCTACTGCATCATAGCTCTATTTATCTTTTTTATTATTCGTTCGTGTTGTGGTTTTATCTCATTCTGTTAAGTTTATTAACTGCACCAGATTGAAAATGTGGAAGCTGCATGCTAACTTGATGGTATTCCGGAATACGAATTCATTCTTCTGTTTCTGATCCACTTCCAGTTGAATGTATCCTAGGCCCCTAATTGCTCTACTGAATGTTACCGGTAGACGATACAAAATTAGCTAAAATTGTTTGTTTCCTTTCATTTACAAGACACTCGACGGATTGTTGCAGAGATGAACGAAGACCTCCTTGAGGTGCGCAACTGATGCTTTAGAAATCGGTTATTGCTAAATCCAGATAATACGAAATTAATCGTTTTCGGGACAGATGACAGATGACTTCGAAACTTCACGAGTTTCGTTTGTCTCTGTTGGGAAAGGACATCTCCCCCGTACAATCAGCCAAAGACCTTGGCGTAATCCTGGATCCGAACTTGTCTTTCGACGATCATATCAGTGACGACCACTGTATCTGAATGTATTGCACGCCTTTTCATGCACAAATTAACTGCGTCAAACATTGACTTGACAAAAGCTCACTGTTAACCATAATAAATGCCCTAGTTTTCAGTAGTATTACTGCTCGAACGTCTGGGCAGGCTGTTCAAAACTTTGCCTGCCGGATAATTAGTGGCGCGAGAAAATATGATCATTTAACTCCCCTTTTAAAAAGTCTGCCTTGGCTGCCTGTATGTGTATGAATCAGCATATTTCCTGCCTTCGTTGCCGTATTAAATTATGACACTTAAACTGAAGGGAGCTGAGAAACTTTACTTTTATTACTAGCATTGAAATTCATATTCTTGCTAATCTTAGTGAAATAATTCATCGTAACTAAAAGAGCCTATTTCCAAAATAATTTTATTCAGGATGGTAGCACGGGACTGGATTTTGCCGTGATGGCACCGTGGTGGTGCGGTGACATTTTTACGCGTGAAATTTACCACGGCTATGAATTACTGCAACTGGACCGCTTAAAATATATTTCCACGGGTCAAAATGCTAAAACCCTAGATATTTATTAGAACTACATGAAAAAACACTTTCCCATTCCCAGCGAGTCGATAATAGTCGATATTATGATGTGGTACAAACAGTCGTACATTTGACCCTCATTTACTCTTTTTTACCATGGTAAACTACGCTATTTTTGACCTGTTTCTTATGTGTGGATTTCAATCTCGCACCATTCCTCCTCCTTTTGTTAAACGGATAACACGTCATGTAAATTGGATAGAGCGTCCCGACAATGTTTCAGGGAGCATCGGATCAGCTCAAAAAACATTTTTCACAGAAGGTGCTCGCTTATAGAGATTAATAAATAACAACATATATCATTGTAATGAAGGCTTACAAAGCAAAATACCAAGCTTTGATCTGGTAGATCTTGATGAGCCAAATTGGAAAAAAAATTGAAATTATTACAAAAGATCATACGGAAAGCTGGCAAGTACCTTATTACTCATGCGCGAAGCGGCATGAGGTAAGGTTTCGGCTCCGTTTTTCTTGTTATTTTTTGTCACGATTTTGCATGCAAAGTTATGCACGCATATTTTAAATTGTGCACTTCCGGTGCATAGCTTTGCCGTTTACACTTCCTGTTTAGTGACTTCCGGCTACTCTCACTTCCGGTAAAACAGCGTTACTGAAGTGTCACGACAGCATCTCCTACAACCCCACTCACATTACTAATGTTCACGTCAGGTATATATAAGACTTAGAAGAATCACTGGCTTCATTGTGGTAAATCAACTAAACTGCAGATACCGTGAACGATCCATTGCGTCACATTGGATCAAATACAAACAGTGATAAGCAGACCACTGCAAGGACCGATCAAACAATGTGGAAAGGCATTCTCTCGAAATGGCACTACGGTCGGCCAAACCTGACATGATCAGCGCTCAAAACTAGAGAGCAGACACAGTCAGCTGTTTCGGGCTTATTATGCCCTCGTCAGTGTGTGTCAGTTTGAGTGCTGATCATGTCAGGTCTGGCCAACCGCAGTGCTATTTCGAAAAGAATGCCTTTTTTACATTGTTTAATCGGTCCTGAGTACTGATCCAATGTTACGCAATAGATCGTTCACGGTATTTGCAGTTTCGTTGATTTTTCATTGTGGTACAGCCTTCATTTACAAAACATTCAATAGTAAACAACGTGGTTTGCAGAAACGATGACTGACTGAAAGGAGTAACTCTTCTCCATGTCGGACATCTTCTTATCATGTTTAAAATATATCATAAAACTTTCTTACGCATGCGCATGAAAAAAACAAATGAGAAGATTAGACGTTAAAGTAAGTTTAGAAATGCGAGGACATTCAAGTTTATAATCTGAAGCATGTGCGTCTTTGCCGCCATCTTGGATTTCAATCTCGCACCATTCCTCCTCCTTTTGTTAAACGGATAACACGTCATGCATGCAAATTTATGCATGCATATTTTATCTTTACACTTCCGGTTTAGTGACTTCTGGCTTCTCTCACTTCCGGCAAAACAGCGTCACTGAAGTATCACGACAGCGTCTCCTACAACCCTACTTACATTACTAATGTTCACGTCAGGTATATATAAGACTTAGACGAATCACTGGCTTCATTGTGGTACAGTCTTCATTTACAAAACATTCAATAGTAAACATCGTTGTTTGCAGGAACGATGACTGAATGAAAGGAGTTACCCTTCTCCATGTCGGACATCTTCATATCTTGTTTAAAATATATGCGCATGAGTATAGGCTGCTTGGAGCCTCTTGTTACATGAAATTTTCGCGACACGTTTATTTCGCGATTTTGAGGTGCGCATATTTCGCGACACTTAAATTTCGCGATTTTGCGAAAATTTTGTATCTTGAATCACTTAATTTTACGTTTTTGAGTTAGATACAATTTATTTCCTTGGCAATGTTATTTAACATGTGCTTGAATTAGGTAAAACGAATTTATCAGGTCAGCAATAATGTCAAAAATTAACAAAAACGCAACGGCGGGACTATATGTCAACAGCAACAACAAAGCAGTTCATGCTTGTTCGTAAATCATTGGTCTTGACCAATTATTGACCACAATATTCAATATTCAATTAATGACCGCAATATCCATTTACATTTAAAATTCCTTCCTACGGACTCCGAAGAAAAAGGAGATTTATTCATCCCATAGGGGGAATAAATGATTTTATGTTGCTTGTTAGTGCCAGTCTCCCAGGATATGGTTGGGGAGTCATCCGGGTCTTAGAAAATCCAATATTTAAGCAGATCAGGCCAGGTTACTGTCCTCTTTTCCAAAAACTCGTGCTCTCCACACAGTTCGCAATTTGTCCTCTTGACTTCTGGAAAGGAGAGCCCTCAAAATTCGGCGAACGGGCGCCAAACAAGATAAGTATAAACATTGTTCTTAACAGAGATGAATTAGCGTTCGACGTGACTCGATGGCATGCATTCCGCCGCCATTTGGTCATTCATTCGTCCGAAGAATGGTCGAATTCATCGAACGATCTTTATTCACAAACATTCTGTTTAGTTAGCACATGTAAATAGCACATCAAAGCGTAGATAGCACATCAAAGCGATCGGTATTGGGGAGAGAACAGTGGACAAAAAGATAAAGTTTTATTTACAATCGCGCTGAACTGGTAGAGATGAGCTTGACCTTACGTGTTACAACTAAATATCATCATAGCTCAGTTACTATAGGGCTACATGTAGTATTTCAGTTTTTTTTTAGTCGTGCCTTGGTTCTGAGCCAAGGCGACCGACTCTATTATCAAGTGGTTTATAGCCGGAGGCGAAGTGTTAGCGACGTCATATCATTGACTGTTGTTGTTGTTGTTGTTGTTTATTTGCCCAATATTAACAAGTTTACAAGATTCTACTTTTGATCAATAGCATACTTAATGTTGAGCAGGAAGTTTCGGAAGCCTTGCTAGGCTTATCGAGGAAACTCCCTGTCCGGTTACATCAATCATAATTATTACAATGTCAGGACGGATATCGGCTAGTTTCATTCTCTAAATTATTTCATTGCTGATTATGAAGTTACATGTATATTCCAGTGGCTGAATACAGTATCTATGTTAGTTTCCAAGAATCAAATATTTCTAAAATTTTCGCTTAAATAATGTAAACATAGAACTACTATCTCTAATGTTGTCTGTCAAGCCATTGTTTATGTCTGCTCATTTACTAGTAACAGTAAATTTCCTTACATTTGTTTTGCTAGATGGTTTGTGTAAATGGTTACTTGTTCGTGTATTGTGATTATGTATTTGATTGTTTTTCCTATAAATGTCCGATAAAGCTCCAGGGAGCTGATTATGCAGCTAGAATTGATACGTAAAACATCCAATGACAAAATTATTTATCTGATAAATATCTAGTATATTCATGTCAAGAAATAAAGGTTTGGATTTGTGGTTGTAGTCTTTAAAAGACATTAGTCGCACTATTCACCCAAACCATGTTACCATAGAACAGACTGGGATATATCAAAGCGTAGTAAATTGATATAACTAGTGTTCTAGAGACATACATTAATTCCAATTAGCCTAGAATTTTGTTTGCTACTATATTGATATGTACCCTCCAGCTTAGATTTTCATCAATAAATACACCAAGAAATTTTGTGTACTTTACTTGAGCAATATTCTGTTCTTCGAGTTTTAAAGATATTTTTCTATTTTATCTGTTTTTGGTAGAGCTAAAGAGTATGAAATGTGTTTTAGAAAGATTAAGGGATAATGTGTTCAATTTTAACCAGAGAATTCTTTTTTCTAGTTCCTCATTCAACTGTGTTACTAGGGTATTAAAATCTTTGTTAGACATAAACAAGTTTGGGTCATCTGCAAATAGTATGAAAGAGATCAGTTCGGAACTTACACAAATATCGTTTATGTATATTAGGAACAGTAATGGTCCTAATATAGATCCTTGTGGAACTCCACATTTGATCACCTTTTGATTTGAAATACTGTGGCCATATCTTACGCTTTGTTTACTATCTATTAGATAGTTTTTGAACCATTCCAAAACAATTCCTCTAATACCATAGTGTTCTAACTTTTGAAGTAATATGTGATGATTAACAGTGTCAAAAGCCTTAGATGGATCAAGGAAAATCCCAATAGTAATTTCTTTCTGATCTAATTATTTAGATATGTTGTCTACGATTTGTTGAGTGATTTTTTCTGAAACCATATTACAAGCGTTTAAATGGGATGTGTCACAATTATATGCTAGAATTACTCAAACGAAATATCGACATAATTATGTCCTAGTGAAAGACAACTAGATATGGGTCTTTGAATTTAATTTGTCCAAAGTATAAAAGAGAATCAGAAGGTGCTAGGACCTTTCAAGTATCAACTATTACGTTTTGGAATTCACTCCCCAATGAAATTAAGAGTAGCATTAGTTTAGATATTTTGAAGTAGTCTCTATATAAGTATTTTTTTTTATAGTCCTATAAAGATGTACATCATTTTACCATATCAGAGGTTATTCTTTTTATATTCTTAATATTTTATTAATTCTTAGATATATCATAATTATTTTAATTGTTTATAGGCTAATTTTTAATTACTTCATTATTCTTTAGTATGTGTTCATTTTTAGTTTGTCTAGAGGGCCACAAGTTTATCAGTGTTTTATACTGTCAAGTGTTACCCTCGATAAATAAAGTTGATTATTTTTATTATTATTATTATTATTATTATTATTATTATTATTATTATCCGTTAGAATTTTTGCTTTGTTGACATAGTCTATTAACCTCTTGTACATAATCTTTTCTAGTATATTTTTGGAAAAGCATAGCAGCAGTGAGATAGGTCTATTATTATTAAATTCTTGAGAATCTCCTGCCTTGTAGATTGGAACAATAATTGAGGTTTTCAAGCTGTCAGGTATTTTTCTTGTTATAAAAGTAAGATTTATAATATGTGATAAAGTTGTTTCACTACTCTTGGCGTGATATTGTCATGCCCACCACTTTTTGAAGAATCTAAAATTTTAAGCTCCTTTCTACTTGTGCACATGTTGGAAATAACATCATGGATTCTAAACAACTTCCTTTAAGATAATATTTAAAGGTTCTGTCTACAGTGTATTTCGCACTTTATCTGTTTAGCAAGGTTTGGAACCACGTTAACAAAGTAATCAGTAAATCTATTGACAATTTCAATGTTATCACTTACTGTCTTGCTATCCACTTTAACTTCCTTCTCCTTCGTTAATTGTTGTTTATTTATGTTTGTTATTTTATTTATCAGTTGACAAGTGTGTTTCATATCTCCTTTAATGTCTTAATATAGCATGTTTAGGCTCATGGATGATTGGATTTGTTTGCTGCGTAAGAAAAAGGAAAATGGCGAAGCGAAACATATCGAGTCAAAGGAAATTACATTATTGCCGGGTTTGGTTGGCGAGAGTTCCATTCGATTGGCATTGTTGTTTTCTTTCTTTTCAAGCAACAGATATGGTAGTATTGAATTGACCTTTCATGCATGTGTGATTGCAAAAGACTGATAAAGGGTTTCTAGTGGAGTGCAGTATAGTAATGTTCGTGGCAGATCACCTAGAGTGACCGGAAAAGCGACTGTAAATGTACTTGTAAAACAAGTTGTAGCAATGACTGTGTTTTGTTAATTCTCGTGCCTTGGGGGCGCTTACAGTACACGCCCCTAAGGAGCTTCTTTAGCACGACTTCACTACTCAAAGAGTTGTTTTTCTTGTTGCTGTTACCTTGAATGTCTGTTTAGTTGGTGCAAACCAAATAGTATAAAGATCCCCACCCCCTTTTTGTTATAGGGAAAGATGATAAGTGTTATTAAGATTATTATTGCTATTACAGTGTTGTATTACCATGTCTTAGGGGCAATGTTTATTGTCCCAGAATGTTATTGCTTATTTAGGGTACGGTTGCTACCCCCCCTCCGCCCCCCCCCTTTTATCTCTCTCTCATTAGGGTACCAATGGTTGGGGGAGGGCTCAGATGAGTGCTATGCCCCCAATTTAATGTACAAGTGCGCAGTGTCTTCATCTCCCATGGTACTGTGAGACTGTCTCAGAATGTTATCGTTCATTAGGGTACCATTGGTTAGGGGAGAGCTCTGATGGGTGATATGCCCCCAATTTAATGTACAATTGCGCGGTGTCTGGCATGATAACTTTTCGGCAGTGGCTTTATGCCTCGAGCCAATCATGCAATTGCAGTGCCGCTGGGTTCTTAATGAATTCTTAATGAATTTTTAATTAATACCGAAACGGCATTCATGTAAAACAGGCTTTATTTTAGTTTACTTTTCTGTAATAGTTAGTTATATTTTTAAATTATAGAAGATTAATTTACATACATAGTTTTTTATTAAGTTGTAGTTTATATTAAATTGTTAATGCCTGATGTATTTACCGTGTTTTTTAAATAAAGATGATCTGTGTTACAAACCCCCCTACCCCCCCCCCCCTTCCCAACCCCTCCCCCCCCATTTTATTTCCCGTGGTACTGTGTACCGTGAGACTGTGTCTCAGAATGTTATTGTTTTTAGGGTACTACGTTACCCTTTATCTCCCGTGGTACTGTGTACCGTGAGACTGTGTCTCAGAATGTTATTGTTTTTAGGGTACTATGTTACCCTTTATCTCCCGTGGTACTGTGTACCGTGAGACTGTGTCTCAGAATGTTATTGTTTTTAGGGTACTATGTTGCCCTTTATCTCCCGTGGTACTGTGTACCGTGAGACTGTGTCTCAGAATGTTATTGTTTTTAGGGTACTATGTTACCCTTTATCTCCCGTGGTACTGTGTACCGTGAGACTGTGTCTCAGAATGTTATTGTTTTTAGGGTACTATGTTACCCTTTATCTCCCGTGGTACTGTGTACCGTGAGACTGCGTCTCAGAATGTTATTGTTCATTGGGATACCAATGGTTGGGGGAGGGCTCAGGTGGGTGCTATGCCCCCAATTTAATGTACAAGTGCGCGGTGTCTGGCATGATAACTTTTCGGCAGTGGCTTTTTGCCTCGAGCCAATCATGCAATTGCAGTGCCGCTAGGTTCTTAATGAATTCTTAATTAATTCGGAAACGGCATTCATGTAAAACAGGCTTTATTTTAGTTTACTTTTCTTTAATAGTTAGTTATATTTTTAAATTATAGAAGATTAATTTACATACATAGTACAAGTGCGCGGTGTCTGGCATGATAACTTTTTGGCAGTGGCTGTTTGCCTCGAGCCAATCATGCAATTACAGTGCTGCTAGGGGAATAAAAAATTTTAAGGTGACTTGAAAAGTCAACAGTAGACTGACAGTAGATACCTCTTGGACAGGGGTTTCCCAGCTTCTGGGGATAATACATGTATAACCAAGGCCTGAACAGGCTTTGGCAGGGTGGATATCAGAACACCATGATGCTACATTAAACGTTGTCAACATCTGTTAACAGTATGCCACCAAAAAGGAAAGCCAGTTATGCAGCCCGAGTGGCCCAAAGAAGACGGGGGAGGAACATATCCTCACCTGAGTCAATTAACTGTCCATTCAGCTGGAGCAGACACTCCACAGAGTTCAACAGGGTCGAATCACCCACCAGCACAAGGGGAGCTAAGAGTAAACGCCGCCTGGTGGGAAAACTTGGAAGAAACCCGCTGCCAGCAAAACTAGAAACGAGCAGGACATACTAACCTTAAGGACATAGTCATGACTTAACAAGGATAGCCTACCCATTATGCCTGGTCGTC
The DNA here is from genome assembly GCA_022457155.1 of Cladopsammia gracilis. Taxonomy (NCBI): domain Eukaryota; kingdom Metazoa; phylum Cnidaria; class Anthozoa; order Scleractinia; family Dendrophylliidae; genus Cladopsammia; species Cladopsammia gracilis. The sequence goes on along the minus strand of JAJGOT010000405.1, from coordinate 164,204 downwards.
TCACATCTTATAGTAACTGTTTGACTTAAGTTAAGGGTTCAACACATTTTGAGCAGGGGCCAAGTGTGCGGAAACCTTTATCTATGTAGGAAGTAGCAGGAACAGATAATTGATTAAGGATGTAAGGAAATTGGAGTTGAAGCTATAGCCTTAAAGGAAGTCTAATTAAAGCTTACAGTAAGGTGAATTTTCCCCCCTTTGAGCAGGGGCCAAGGGTTCAATGTATTTATTGCACGAGTCAGCTATTTAGTGAACGGTTCTATTACTTAATCTTTTGACCTTTTGAGCAGGGGCCAAAGGTTCAAGAGTTTCGTTAAGTCTTTTTGACCACCCTTCTCCCTCAGGGTGTCATGTGCCTGGCTCTGCATTCGGGAGGGATCAGGTTTCCCCCTAAAACAGGGGGTTTTTCCTGACGGGCAGCAGGCCCCAGTTTATAAGACCTTCGGGTAGGACTCGCAGTTCCAAGCATGTATGGCTAGCTGTAGCATTTATTTAATGTTTTAGGTTAATTAGTTGGACCTTTTGAGCAGGGGCCAAAGGTCCAAGCAATAACTTATGTCAGTTTAACCTTTGAGCAAGGGCCAAGGTTAAAGCTCACAGAAGTTAGCTGTGGTCATTTAGTTAATGTTTTAAGTAATTTAGAGTGGACCTTATGCGCAGGGGCCAAAGGTTCAAGCACTATTGATTCTGACAATTACGGGATTGTGATGTTACTTTCATACTATATTTTATCCACACTCTAGCAAGAGCAGAGTGTGGGGCTGGATGTTGTTAATAGTTCAACTTTGAACATTGGACACTCATTTAGAGTGCAGAACTTTTAATCGTTAACCAGAGGCCCAGGTGGCCATGCAACGTTTTGTGGCATTTGAATCCAAAGCATGTCAATCAACATTACTTGATGCAATGCTGTGGCTTTGTGTGGGGGGCCCTTTCAGGGCTTTGGCGGGTACTCCCCCACCTTTGCTGGGAATTATTTTGATTGTTTAATGTTTTTTTGGAGTAAAAAGTTAATTGTTATAAAAAATAAACGGCCACTTCTGTGGCCAAAAAATGGCACATTATGTTTTGTCAGTTCTTCCCAGCAAACTTCGCGCAGCCACTGCATTGTGTAGTAAATGAATCTCAGGTTTATGCAATGACATGGAGCATAAAGGAGATTTATTCATCCCATAGGGGGAATAAATGATTTTATGTTGCTTGTTAGTGCCAGTCTCCCAGGATATGGTTAGGGAGTCATCCGGGTCTTAGAAAATCCAATATTTAAGCAGATCAGGCCAGGTTACTGTCCTCTTTTCCAAAAACTCGTGCTCTCCACACAGTTCGCAATTTCCCACCCACCCACCCTCGGTATAGACAGTGGGGTTCTCAAATATTTGTTTATGGCGGGTACTCCCCCACCTTTGCTGGGAATTATTTTGATTGTTTAATGTTTTTCGGAGTAAAAAGTTAATTGTTATAAAAAATAAACGGCCACTTCTGTGGCCAAAAAATGGCACATTATGTTTTGTCAGTTCTTCCCAGCAAACTTCGCGCAGCCACTGCATTGTGTAGTAAATGAATCTCAGGTTTATGCAATGACATGGAGCATAAATGATGCCTTTTAGTCATTGTTTAGTAACACAGTGCCGTTTAGAAACGTATGTGCAAATCTCGCGAGTTATTTGTGTAAATGTCTTGATATGGATCAACAGAACAGTTAAAAATTTTGATTTTGTAAAAGTTTGAATGGTAATAAACTCATTCTTTCTTGATTATTGACATAGGGAGTCACTTAATTTTCGCGTCATTTTATGTTCGCGACACTTAATGTTCGCGTCACTTTAATTTCGCGATTTTTTTAAATCGCGAAATTCGCGAAATTAACGTGTCGCGAAAATTTCATGTAATAAGGTACAGCGAATAGTTGTTTTTTAAAACAATAATATGTTGCGGATATTTAACAGGCCATTACCAACCTTCATCAGGATTATTGAGAATTCAAACGGATTCAAGATTTCAACAGTGAAGATATTTATTGGGGCGTATCTTCAAATCCAAATTTGAGACAAACTTTGATTCTTTCATACTTCACCAAAACTATGATATATGGCTTACATGTTTCTTTTTCTCATACTGGTTAAAAAAAAACTTAGCTGTTTTCTATTTACCGAGAACCACAGAACGTGAATGGCGTCGCCATTGATACTAAACTGATGGGACTAAGCTATGCGTCGAGGCCTGAGCTCAGTTGCAACTGCTTCAGTTGCTGAACATTCTCTTTAATTCTTTCTACCGTACTAACTATACTGGAGTTCATGTGAATTTATTTTCATAAACACATTATCATATTCATCATTCCACGCGTATAACATTCTCGTCCCCAGAGCCGCTTGACCCTCTTAACCGCTGGAGCCTGAGTACGAGGGTCAAGGGCCTCGTACTCAGGCTCCAGCGGTTAAGAGGGTCAAGCGGCTCTGGGGACGAGAATGCGCGTATAATAGATAGAACTCACATTTGATGAGTGATAGAGCCTAAATTGCATAGGATCACAAAGGTAAAAAGTGTAAAAAATGTAAAAAAATGTAAAAAATGTATCAAGCAAAAAATTCTATCAAAGCAGGGCAATGACAGTAGTGGCATATAATTCTCCAGTAAACAAATTTTTCATTCTTTAATTTATTGCTTCTACAATGTTTCATTACTGTTTTTTTCAATTGAATTGTAAAACAAGCATTCAACCTAAAATTATGTTATGTAATGACCGTTGAATTCGAAGGGGGTCTATTACTTCAAGCATTTCTGCTTTTTTATAGACTCCTTATCACTTTTGATTTTAAGCTTGTTACTGAGAATATTTATAATAATTTACATTGTATTAAAAAGTGATGGAAGTAATAAAGTTAAAAGTTGAAAGTTGGTTCGAATTCTGTCATGGCTTTAATATTTCATACGAAATGTTCAGCTTTTCGTGCATTCCGAATAATGTATGCAAGAGTTAACTACTACAAGATAGATTCAGGTTTATCGTGGAAGTTGCTGTCAACAGAAAACAGCTTACAATTAATGTGCGTTTTACGTAATACGTTCAACGGCGAGAATTACCATTGGTTGCTTTATAGCTTTTAATCAGATAAAACCAGCCGTGTCTACGGCCCAATTTTTATTCCTCTGTGAACAGGAAAAATGTTTCGGTGAGGTTATCTTTATAGAGACTACAAACTTTTCTAATCGGCCTAAAAGAGCAAAGGAAGAAAGGTACTTGTTTATTTCATAAAAGTGTTAAAAGTTAATTCATGTCCTTTAATAACTAGTAAGAACGAGTTCATTTCCTTGCGCTTTTAAAAACAAACAAGATGTAACATTTGCAATTAACATGCAACCTAAAAATATATTCACACGAAAACTTAGAGTTGGTGCACCGACTAACTGCCATTTTTGTTCTTTTTTCGATCGAACCAAGCATTTGGAGAGCTTTGTCCTTCTTCCGAAAAGGTATGTTGGTGTTAATAGGTCAAAACAATATTTCTAGGGAAAATAGATCAATTTTGAAAACTCTAGATGTCAAATAATAATGTCTGCTTAATTTGTTTAATACCGTTTTACTAACGTTTTACTTTACTAACTGACAGTATAGTACATACATTGGAGTCATTTTCTAAACCCGCGAAACAAAGTTTAATAGTCAGTGACTATTATAACAAAAAAAGACAAAGGATAACAAAAGATTTAGGTTATGGTAAAGGGTGTTACTCCATAACATATTTAAAAGGCCTTTAATTTGTCGATAAGCTCTTCTCGTAAAATTTAATTGTGACATGCACACTTCTCTCTGCCTCTCGCTGTGGGCAACAAAATCATCCATAGGTATCCTAATTTACTATAAGCTCCCCGGTAAATTGTCGAATTAAATTACATAATTATCTGGGTATGTAATACTTCCTGTTAATTTCTCGGCAAATATAAAGTACACGCCGCCTTCTTTTACAGAAAGTCCTCCTAAATTTGCATGAAGCTTTTCCGCATGACGATAACTTTATCAGCAAACTGAAGGCCAGGACTGATCAAAATTGTGCCTGAATGCGGCTCTTTTCTCTTGTTATATATATGCAGGCACAGACATAATCTGGGTTGCTAGTTTATTTGTTATGTATTCCAAAATATGGAGGAAATATTTATATGGACACGCTCTCTTTCTCTCGCTTTTCGGCTTTGATGGATTCTTTCCCTCCCTTTTTCTTTCTCTGTGTAAAGATCATCTGGGTTCTTATAACTTTCCTTTTAGATTTTCGCCATGTTGAGTCATAAAGTTTTACATGCATTCTTCTTTGCGTCAGCTAGTGTTTGCAAATTTTCCCGTTTACTTCTTTCCAAACTGAGAAATGAAGTGACACATGTCAGCTATCACTTTCTCTGGATAAAAAGATCATAGACCAATATCACGTTAGCATGGCACAAAAATATATGTAGTTTATTGGGAAAAAGAGCCCAGCATCAAATTCAGTACATCGATATTGGCAAAGTTTTGTAAAGATTGTTAGCAAACTGACGAAGATATGAAATTTTAAAACTGAGCATTTTTACAAAGAAATGTATGGTGGACGGGCACAGATTGCCCGTCCGGCCTCGTTTTCATGTTTTCCCATACATTTCTTTGTTAAAATTAGGCCAGAGTACTAAGTTTCAAAAGTTCATATCTCTGTCAGTGTACGAGCAATCTTTACGAAACTTTACAGTTTTACTAATATTGATGTGCTGAATTTGATGCCGTAAAATTAAATATATTTTCATGCCATGCAAGCATGATATTGGTCTATTGGGTTTAACACTGAATTCCGTGAGCTATTTTTATGGGGAAGTTAAGAGAATAAAAAACGACAAATGTACACACTCTTGGTAACAAACGCCAGGTTTTTTCATGTTAGATTGTTAAGTTATATTGAGCGAGTCATATTTCACATGCTGTCCGGTTTCTTCCTCTTTGGATTAAAAAAATATAACGGTTTTACAAAATTGAGAAAATGAAGTTGACGCATGCGCAAATAACTCTTCAAGTTTTTCTCTCGCTCTGTGTAAGGCTAATCTGGGATTGTTTTAAAATTTCTTTCTTGGTTATATTAATTTCGCATCTGAGCTGGAAATAGTTTTTACCCCGATAGCAGCTCTCTTTATTTCTGAGGGATGACAAACAGAATACTAACTGAATTTTTTTTTTCTTTTACAGCATCTGGATCCAGCTGGTTCTCAAGCCACGTGCAACTCTTTCTTGGTAAGTTTTGTGAAAGGTTGTCATATAATTATTCATCATAAGAAAACAGTTTCGTGCGTGGCTCAGATTCAAACCAGAAAAAGCTGTAGAAGACAATTCTCGCATCCCTCACGGGATGCTCGTAGGAAATGTTCGAAAAGCACTCTAAAAGGTACCTTCCTTTGATTGGCATACCTGAAATGTATTTTTACCCCTAAGAATGTACCAATTTTAAAACAATAAATGCCATATTCTGTCATATTTTTCGGCTGAAAACCCTAAAAGATACCGTGATAATTCTAACGGTGGTCATTTTAGATTTTAGCACCCTAAGCGGTACCAAACTACACATTTTGACCCCTAAAAGGTACGACGAGCACCCCCGTCATTTTTTCTATGGGAGACCTCCCCCCCCCCAACACACCCCCCTCCGGGTTTCGTTTCCAGTCACGAGCGCTTCGCACGTATTTCATGAAGGGTTATGTCTGCGAAGGAGGAGGCTATACTGAACGATCATTATGTAAGTTATTACACATTTCAAACACACGACACAATGTTTAAGTTTGGAAAACATGTTTCGGATCGGTATCCATCATCAGTTCAGGATGTTAACAAAATTAGTAACTGTATATATAAAGTTAATAACAAAGAAACTGATGTTGATTATAAATCATTGAGTGTATATGTTGGATTTAAAGTGTAAAAAAAATATAGTTAACAAGACAAATTTGAAACAAAAAGAATGGAATCGGTGGTTTTCAAAGTTACAAAGTTTACAAACATTTGTATATTAAACGTTTTAAAAATAAAATGTATTCAACATAATATATATATAGATAGCCCAAGCCTAACAGCGTCGCACTTTGAACAAGCTTAACTAAGGTGAAACTTAACTAAGGTGAAAGGTTGGAAGCACAAGAATTAAGATTGACGAACGGGCTATTTTCAATTTTAGCAATTCTCAAAAACAGTATTACGCGACCGTCTGCACGGTACATTTTTATAGACCGTACAAAAGTTCACAAAAACAACTTTTCTCTGTCTAGAATAAATAGTACCACTAGTTTCCGAATAAAATACAGTTTATGTTTGTCAAAAATTGCCCGAGAAACTGATTTGAAAATCAAAAATTGCAAAAATACACAAACATATTTGCATTAGGCGATGCGAGTGAAGATAGAACTGTACTATAAAAACAAAGTCTTGTTTTGTTTACATAAAATCGCTTTTCAATCTATCTAATGAATGAACAAACACATAAAAATAGACAATACAATCTTCTTTCGAAAAAATTTATTCAAATCTCCATTAGTTTACGTTTAAAAGCAAAACGCGTACCATTTAAGCTTAATTATAGCTCATCGAGTTCAAGCTTTCTTCGATGAAATTCAAGAGATCGATACAACTAAATTTAGGCACGTTTTAAAATCAATTCGCCAAAACTAACAATAACACTAATAACAAGTCACTCACAGATTGATATCAACATAAATTCTCATCGAAAACTGTAATCTGTTTTACCTTTAAGTTCCTCGCTTGCTTGGAAATTCAAATCTGAAATCATCTCCCGTAAAAACGTAATACATGAAGTTCCTCGAAGCAAGATTTTATCCCTGAAAGCTCGTCTTTTTCCACTAAAGCGGCTTCTGAGTATACCTTAATTAGTATCCCTGTCTTGAGTAGCAAACCGCGAAAAAAGGCAGGAAAATAACGAGTTTAATTCTCCGCTGCACAAGAAAACAACTAAAGTGTTTACCGAGCTCACGGCTGTGTGGCCGCGCGAAAAACAAAATTGCCAAGATCCCGGATGTTGTCCAACACGGGCGGGCACACACGCGCCCGCGAAACATTCCGCTAGCCATGACCATGAAAACTCACGGCGTAGGTTCTATGAGTATGGAGCTGCGCAGCCAGGCCTTCGGCCTGGCAAGTGCTCTGCTATTATTCTTATATCCCCGAAGAGCTTTGCGCTCATTTGAAGTGTTTTAATATCTGTGAAGGAGGAGGCTATATAACGATGTTTATTTACGTCATTTGTATACATCTTGGATTTAAAGTTTACCTCATTCTAAGCAAAAACGTTAGTTGCAAAGATGCAAAAATATAGTTAATAAGACAAATTAGAAACTAAAAGAATCTGATGAAATCGGTCATTTTCAAAGTTGCAAAGTTTACAGCCATTTGTATAGCTGCTCTTTTCACACTATATATTAAACGTTTTAAAAATAAAATGTATTCAACGTATTACTTAGTTTTATATGTTCAACAGTTCCACTGCATTTCATAGGCAACTGACAAATTTCTGTATGCTAAAAAACGTTTTTAAATGAATTTTTTTAGTGTTCTGTAGACTTATACAGGTTGTGCTACGAAAATGCTGAAATTGTGCTCTAAAAATGCAGTCAAAAGTTGCATAAAAATTGCTCGAAAATTGAAAAAGTTGCTCTGAAATGTGAAAAGTTGCTCACAAAAGAAAGAGTACAAAGCAAGATATAACCATATTTTAAACACTGTCTAGTCTCTAGCAAAATTTAATGGTATAACAGTTGCTTATGCCACGTCATTGACTTCTGACACATAACCTCAATTAACAGTTTTGTTGCATAATTATAAAGCCTTATAATAACTATATATATTATATAAAGACTTATAATAACTATAATCAAATCAGCTTGAGATAGTCATGTTTCACAGTTTTACTTCACTTCTTCTCTAGTCTTTACTAGAAATGTCCTAAAATTAAGCTTTTGCCGGAGAAAATTGCTTGAAGTTGCTGCCTTTTGCTGGTCCCATAAAAAGTTGCTCCAAACGCAAAAAGTTGTCAAAAAGCCTAGTGTTCAGCGTATCCTGTCATATTTTCAGTAGTATAGAACCTGGCATTTTTCTTTCAATTCAGTCAAATTGAATGTTTGCCAGGTAAACAAAATTTTTCGTTTGACACATATTCGTTTTTTCTATTTATGATAGTGCGCACATCATGTAACTGAAACGATTGCCCGTGTCAAGCCGTGGAGGACCGGAGAAGTTCAATTAATGTTTTCACCAATATCTTGCTTGTTGTCCGCTAACGGGTATAACCGTTACCTTTTTTTTTAAAAATGTTATGTTTAAATCATATCCTATTGATCTGTAGTCTATACATTTTTTAAATCAAGGCCTAGATCATAGAAAATGGATTTATTACTCATGCGCGAAGCGGCATGAGGTAAGGTTTCGGCTCCGTTTTTCTTGTTATTTTTATTATTTTTATTTTTTGTGTCACGATTTTGCATGAAAATTTATGCACGCATATTTTAAATTGTGCGCTTCCGGTTGACGTCTTTGCCATTTACACTTCCTTTTTAGTGACTTCCGGCTATTCCCACTTCCGGTAAAAGAGCGTTACTTAGGTGTCACGACAGAATCTCCTACAACCCTACATGCATTACTTTGTTCACGTTTGGTATATGTAAGACTTAGAAGAATCACTGGCTTCATTGTGGTACAGCCTTCATGTCCACAACATTCAATAGTTAACAACGTGGTTTGCAAGAACGATGACTGAATGAAAGGAGTAACTCTTCTCCATTTCGGACATCTTCTTATCATGTTTAAATTATATCATAAAATTTTCTTACGCATGCGCATGAGTAAAGGCTGCTTGGAGCCTCTTGTTTTAATTATTTCAATGCCATTAAAACTGATTTTTTTTTTGTTTTTCATTTTGTACCAGGCATTGTACTGTATTTTTATAGAATAGAATGGGATGGGATTGAATTGTAATGTGTTGCATTGTAATGTTACTCGGTTACTTGCATGTGCATAGAACAGCATTGGCAGCTCAATACAAACAAAATTCGCTGTTGATATATTTTATCATCCTATTTGCAGACTTTTCCTTTAGCTTAAATGCATCTACTGGTTTTTCTGGTGATTGTTTTATTCGCCGCTCCGTATGCTGGTATGTACACTGTACTTACATATTTTTCGATTTTATGACTTTTTTTTTATTGGAACTTTAAATGTTCATAAATAAATGAAAAAATAGATATATAAATCAAGTCGGAAAAATGCAAGCGCTGAGGGCAGTGCAAGCCCAGGAAAACACGCGCTATACACATCACAATTGCTGTACGCTTTTGATCTGACTGGTTGGTTGATTGGTTGATTCAATAACACTCTAACTCTGAATTTGCAAAACTCGACCAACAGTTTCTTTTTTCACTGCCGTAATTATCATAGTGGTCGGGGCCAAAGGTCATGTTTATGGTTGTGATTGGTGAATTTCTATCCATTTTGTCAGTCAGGGGTTTAATGTTTGAAACGTAAACATTAGCTGGGACTTGAACTACAGAGATCACGTGTTTTTGAAAGGCGCAGTAATCCTCCTCCTTTTTAAGCCACTCGACACTCCCTTTTTACCCCTGTTCCTTCACAACCGAAACAATAAACAGTAGAGTCAACTGTCTCCAACCGGACACCCGTCTAAGGCGGATACTCGTCTAAGGCGGGCTTCAGTGGTGGCTGTTCCCGGCCGAGTTTCACTTGTTTGTTTGTAAGTAGTCCCTCCCTCAGGTGGACACCTCTCAAAGGCGGAAAGATAGAGCTGACCCCTAGAGTGTCCGGCTTGGAGGGATTTTCACTGCATTCTCGGTACATTCTTACTAATTATAAATGAACCGGAAAACAATTCACATATGGTGCACTTGAGCGTTTTTAGAAATATTACTTGCACTCGATTAATAAATCGTGATGGATTACAAGTGTATGGAAGTTCGGATCATGCTAAAGGAAATAAGCCGCCCGCATCTCTATTACGCCGCCCTCCATCTCTATCAGAAACGGCATCGCCAAGTTCGTTTAACTCTTTTTAGATATGATGTGTAGAAAAATTAGACATGTTTCATGTTTCATTTTTAGTTTAAAAATTTTAGTGTGGCACGGTTCATTATGCTGATCAAGGTGGCTCTAACCGCGTTTGAGTTTTTGGATGAAATCACTGCAGGATCATTAAAAGAAAAAAAACCATCTTGAGCAGTACGTTCCTGTTATGCCGTTTATTATGCGGAACAATGTGGTTCTAACAGCTCTTGAGTGCTTGGATGAAATCAAAGTGTGATCATTAACAAAAAAAACCCTGAGCAGTATTTGCCTATGGCTGTTAGATTGTTGCTATTTTGCAAAATGAAGTTAGAATTTTTTTTAGGTCATGGCCACTTTTTTAAGCTATTATTTTGAGCGTTTTTTCTTGGTAACTGTCAATAAGAGAGAACCGACAAATGTGAAAAAGGCAAAAGTGAATCACGGGTCAATTATGGAAAAAGTCAGTTTTACTCGAACAGTGCTAATTTTGATTTTCTTAATCAGTGATAGGTTCCGACAGTGATAGGTTACTTTTTGACAAAAACCTGGATTTAAAATATTAGAAAAATGTTAGGAATATTCAAAAGTCACAGTAATAAGAGAAATGTGAAGAACCTATCATATAAGTGGGAAAAAAGTAGCACTTTTTCCAAGTTTCAACCATCCACTAAAACCTGGGAAAAGGGTAATATTTATGTTATTCTGTCAAACATGTGCTACACGAAAAGTTGATTTTTATGTCTTTTTCTGTTTCTAAATTAAGATTTTTGTGCAAAAGTGGAATTGCCGGAACCTATCACTGATTCATTTTTTTTTTCATAAATGTTTCGGTAATTTTTAGATTTGTCTGGGAAATCGACCAAGTAAATTTTCTCAACCTTTTGTTCTCTTTGCTTATCGCGAAGAGGTCAAAACCAGAAATTTCTCGAGTTTTTTCAGTTTTTCGTTTTCTCAAAAATTTCGAAAAATCGCAAAAAGTCAATTTATTTCCCGCTTTTTCTGAGCGGTCTTCTTGATTGACAGCTGTCCGAAAAAGGCGCGAAACCTAGCGAAAAATCCAGAAACAGGTTGCTCAGGTTGATTTTTGTGCAAAAGTGAAATTGCCGGAACCTATCACTGATTGTGTAGCTGATACTTTTCATTAACAGAACCACTTCCCCAAATTAATATTTATTAGTTCTTCTGGAACTCTTCGACTTTGAAAGCTCCACTCTTGTCACATGGTACAATAATTTCGCCTACATCTTGGGAACAGATATAAGTACCTTGATTTTCATCCAGTTTGAAAATCATTGCAAGGTTTGCTGTTGTTACACAGGCTGTGGAAGATCTAAACCTAATTAGCTTTTCTCCCATCTTTAGCTAACTTAATCTGCTTTCACTCACCTTCTTGAGAGCAACCTGAGCAACCTGTCTCTGGATTTTTCGCTAGGTTTCGCGCCTTTTTCGGACAGTTGTCAATCAAGAAGACCGCCCAGAAAAAGCGGGGAAAAAGTTGACTTTGTTCGATTTTTCGAAATTTTTGAGAAAACGAAGAACTGAAAAAACTCGAGAAATTTCTGGTTTTGACCTCTTCGCGATAAGCGAAAGAAAACAAAAGGTTGAGAAAATTTACTTGGTCGATTTCCCAGACAAATCTAAAAATTACCGAAACATTTATGAAAAAAGTGATACCTTTTTTCAATTTTTAATGAAAGCGAGTGAAATCGGTAAAAAGGGAGCATATTTTTTGTTAGCGTGTAGAAAACCAAATCAAGCTGATTTTCGTGGTCTTTTGTCTTTTCTAAATCCAGGTTTTATCAAAAAGTAGAATTGCTGGAACCTATCACTGATTTTTCTCCCTTTTCTTTTTTGCTTTTATTCTCTCAGGATCATGCAGGAATAATATATATAGATAGGCTGAGCCTAACAGCGTAGCACTTTGAACAAGCTTATAAACCAAGGTGAAACTAAACTAAGGTGAAGGTCGGAAGCACAAGAATTAAGATTGACGACCGGGCTATTTTTCAATTTTAGCAATTCTCAAAAACAGTAAGGTTATTACTCGACCGTCTGCACAGTACACTTAGACCGTACAAAAGTTCACAAAAACAACTTTTTTTCTGTCTAGAATAACTATTACGACTATTTTCTGAATAAAATACAGTTGTTGCTTGTCAAAAAATGCCCGAGAAACGGATTTGGAAATAAAAAATGCAAAAATACACATTCAAACATATTTGCATAAGGCGACGCGAGTATAAAATCTAAGTCTTGTTTTGTTTACATAAAATCGCTTTTCAATCTATGTAATGAATGAACAAACACATAAAAATGGACAACACAATCTTCTTTCGAAAAATTTTATTGCAATCTCCATTAGTTTATGTTTAAAAGCAAAACGCGTACATTTATAACGCATCGAGGCCGAGCCGTGTCTTCGATGAAATTCAGGAAATTGATACAACCGATCGAATTAAGCCTCACGTTTATAAACAATTCTCCAAAACTAACGAGAACACAAATAAAAGGTCAATCACAGATTGATATCAAGATAAATTCCCATCGAAAAATGTAATTTGTTTTACCTTTTAGTCCCTCGCTTGCTTGAAAATTATTTAAATCTCCGCGTTGGTTCTGAAATCCGTAATAAAAACAAATATCTCCCGCATTGATATAAACGTATGAAGGTCCTCGAAGCAAGATTTTATCCCTTAAAGCTCTTCTTTTTCCACTAAAGCGGCTTCTGAGTATCCCTTATTTAGTATCCCTGTCTTGAGTAGCAAACAGTAGTTGAAATTAACCATTCCCTAGACATTCTCAATTATCCCCCAGTTATAACAGTTCCAAGAAATTCCAAAAAAATCGTCAATTTCCCCCATTTTTCACACAAATCAGAATTTTCTCTCATCTGCCAAATTCATCAGAATCGTCACGATTCTGCTGGATTTTCACTTATGATAATTTTTTCCCCACTTGCCGAAATCAGCAGAAAATGAGTTGTGATAAAACTGGGGGATAATTGAGAATGTCTTAAAAGTGGTTAATTTCAACTACTGACTGCTAAAATGGAGCAGAAAAAATATTTGAAAAATGCCACTCTGAAAAAATCTTTCCCTAAATTCCGTAGCGGCCAATTCCATCCGAATCAAAAATCTCTCCCGGAAAGGAAAATGTCTGATTCCGAAGAAGAAGAAATCGATGACACTCCTGAAATTATTCAAGAAACCCGCACAACATGGCAGTCTCACAAAAATCCCAGACTGGAACATTTCAAAGATATCATCCGAAAAAATCAGGGCAAAAATCAAATTCCACTCAAAGATCTCGAATTTTATCAAGAACAAATTCTCTCCCAAATTCCCCGTGGCGAAACCACAAGAAAAAAAAGTCAGGGAGTTTGCCAAAGCTCGGGCTTCCAAATGGAAAAAAGTCAATGACAACGATCATGCAATTTTCAATCATATAACAGGTCATCACGGGAATGACTATGAGCATCTTGAAAAGTTCCTCATCGACGATTTTAAATATTTCTCACTGGCATATGACGATCTTCTCCTCAACAGAAAAAAGTTTCTCAATTTCAACCAAGTTCTTTTCGCCCTGTTGAAGAAGAACGGTTTCAATCCAAATGAAGATGATTTCAAACTGCTCAAACTCCCATCAAGACGGGAGGAACAAGAAGAAATAATCCAAGCCATCTTCAAAAAATTAAATTGGAAATAAAACGGATCTTGAAAAAGCATTTTCCAATGAAGCCGAGCGAAGCGAAGCGAGTGACCATGAAGATTGTTCCACATGCTCAGAGGAAGAAACAAGAAGCGACGATGAAACCGCTTCGCCTTCAGACGAGGATTTTATTGTTTCTGATTCGGAGATGGCGGAAGAAAGCGAAGCTGAGCGAATCGAAGACAAACTCGAACTCCTCCTTGAATCATTCGTCAAGCTCCGAGAGGAACAAAAGATTCTCAATAAGGAAATCAAAAAGCAAGGTTATCTCCTCTGGAAGGAAGTCCTCCAGGAATGGAAAGAAAACAAAGCGAACGAAGCGAAGTGAAGCGAAGCGAAGCGAAGCGAAGCGGTGTTTTGAAATAACAGACTTTGTGAATATTAATGTAACATTCATATTCTGACACGCCAACGCAATTGCCCAGCTGCCCGGTTATTGACATATGGCGGCCAATCAAAAATCGGCATTGTGGCTAACGTGTTTACAATCTGATGACTCATTTCCTCACAATAAATATTCCCACGTGTGGGAAACTATCTTTGTTCCATTGCATAGATGTTATTTTTAATCCAAATGCTAACTCTTTGATGGTTGTCATAAAAGGTGATGAGACAATAAATATTCCCACGCGTGGGAAACTGAACCAATATAAACAAGAGTGGAAGGCATATTATTTCGCCAGTTTTTCAGGGGAATCAATTTTTTGGCTAACGCGTTAGCCAGTTTTTCGGGGGAATAAATTGGATCAATTTTGTGGCTAACGCGTTAGACAGTTTTTAGGGGAAGAAATGAAAATTTTGCCTAACGCGTTAGACACCAAGCTTTTCCACATCGCTCAATGGAACCCAAGAATTAAATTTGTCAGAATAACTTTTCCATTTTACAAGCGCGAGTTTTCGCTTATTATCACGGCGAATAACCTTTTCAATTCGAAACACATTTTGTGTTGTTCTTTGAAGTTCCGCCTCGTAAAATGATCCGGTGATTGATTCTCCCAACAGATCGACTAATTTATACGTTACAGGGTTTGTGTTTAATATTTCGTCAATCACAAATATCTCTTCCGACCAGTTCGGGGTGAAACCTTTGTCAAATATCTTTCGTTTATATTTTGATATTCGGACTCTGTCGCCAATCCCGAATTTTGCCGGGTTGCGTTTAGCATAAATCATGTCGCCGTATAAATTAGCGAAAACCTTTTTCTCATTTTCCTGTTTGCTCGCCTCTGCGGGACTCATCCGAATGCTCGAATGAAAACGATGATTATATTGATCCACTAACTTGCCCAGTTGGTCCCAGTATATTGTATTATTGTTAGCAGAAAACATTTTAAAGAGTTTCTCCTTGAAAGACCTGTTCCAGCGCTCGACAACAGATGCCTTTTCTTCGTTCTGTGTTGTATATAAAGTTATCGCATTCTTATCAAGCAGATTTGTCATTATTGCATTGAAAAATTCAGACCCTTTTTCAGTCCAAAGCATTTTCGGTTTTCGCTTCGTTTAAAATATGTCTTTAAAAGCATCGGTCACTGTTTGCCCTCGCTTGTCTTTCAGGGGGCGAATCCAACCGAATTTTGAGAAAACATCGATCACCATCAGGAGATATCTGATCCCTTTATTCCACCTCGAAAATTTCCCCATCTCGACCAGATCAGCCGCCCAAATGTTGTCAACGCCATATGAAATGACTCGCCTCTTTGGGAAGCGTCGCCTGATTGGCTGGTGAAGTTCGTTTGCCAGATTTTGAGCCCAGCCTTCACTCAAAATCTTTTCCCGTTTTTTGGGGCACCCAAACCTAGTTTTTGTTTTGCATCAATCACGTTTCGCGCCAGTGCATGACCCCATTGTCTTTCTTTCCAGGGAATCGCATCCAGAGCGGCAACCATTTTCCTGTCTGCTTTATTTTTACATTTGCGTGGATCCGCTTGTTTTGCGCAGACTGAATAATCCACATCGTGTTGCATAGCAACTGCGTCTGTTTTTCCTGTGGGCTGTGCATAATTTCGAGAATCTTTCCCTTTTCATCGAATCTGACTTGCTTATCCAATGGGTTCCAGGGGCCTGTATAATTATGCCCTGGGAGGGTGAAACCTTTCTTTGGTCTTGGCAGCTTCCCAATCAGGGAATGAACATCCAACCCGCCGCCATCCAAATCTGCTCGATCTGTCTTATATTTTCTGTTTGGTCTAATCGCCGTGGACAGCTCATTCAGCATATCGGAAGAGGTTTTGGTAAGAAATGGTTTCATCTTGTCCAAGGCAAAATCCAATGCTTTTTTCTGAGCTTTTTTGTTTCGCAATAATTCACTGGCTCCATAACGACCCATTTCAACTGTTTTTTTCCCTAACAAAGGCAGCGCATGAGCCACGCCAGTCAGCGCAAGTTCACCAAAGCCCTCACCTTGTGAGGGCCGACTCAGTTTCCCGAACTTTTCACAAATCTTGTTTTTTTGATTCCGCAGGAAGCGCAATGGCAAAACCACATTTTTCTTCCATTTTTTGCGGTCTGGAATCCAGTTGGTTTCACGCATTCAGTTTGTTTTTTCTCCTTCACGCAATATGATTTCATTTTCAATCGAAATATTCTTTTATGAATTTTTCATTTTGCGCTGTATCAGTCAGACTGAGAGGTTTGAGAATATCATAGAAATCTTTCCCCTGCGACCATTAATGGAGGAAAAACAAGCAATAATACCCACAAAGGACACTATCTATGTTTTGAAACTGACTGCTGTTCCAAATCACCGGTTTGGAACTTTTGAATTCCTGGGGAAATCCCATCCCGAAAGAGTCGAAATACCACGTGAATTTCTGTCCGGGAAGGAAGTGCCTGGGAGCGAAGCGACCAGGGGCGCAGCACACCCAGTGAGTTCCTGCATTTGCAAGGGAATCAAGATTGATAATGCAGGGGCTGTGCTCCCGGGGCCTCACTTCATCCCTGGCGAAAATCCCTTTGAAATTGGGAATTTTCAGAAAATCAATCCACTTCATGAGATCAAGGTTGGTCAGGGGTTTGTTCACGAATTTCGGCTTCACAAAATCGCCCCGAGAACTGGGATGTTGTTGAATGGACTTTTCGATCCCAGCAGAAGTCCCGCTCCTTTTTTTGATTTTTTTCCCGTCCCAACAGTTTTTCGTCCCCAGGTTCCAATAAATGGGTGAGGTTGAAACGGATGTGCCCCCAATCTTGGCGCTCCTTTTCCTTTTGGGCGTCCAACTCTTGGCGCTCCTTTCCCAAACAAATTTTTCACCATGTCCAGCGCCAGTGGAATTCCAATGGAAGCCCAGCACAGTTCCCAACAATCCACCAGACTGTTTTGCGGATGGTTTGATCACCAACTGTCCTCCTGATTTAAGGGCAGTCAAAATATCCTGTTTCTGTTTATTTGTCAACAAATGTTTATTGTCAATCAGTTGTTGAATTTTATCTTGGGGAATGAGAAATCCGCCCACTTGCCCACCTTTCCCGCTTATCGTTTTCACAACTTGACTCGCTCCTTCACTCGCTAAACCAGCTAATGCTGACAGTCCAAGTGTCTTTGCCAGGGTGGGTGCCAGGGAACGAGCCAGGGGAACAATAGCAGAGAAAAGACTTCCACCCTGCCGCATCACTTTTCTAACTTGCGTTTTCGATATCTTTATCTCAACTCCCTTTCCCAAAGCTGCAGCTTTGCCGATTCGTCTTATTTGATTTGCCGTGAGCATCAGTTCATCATTTCCGCTTGTTTGTTTGCCATCCAATCTCAGGGTGATAGGGCTTTTTGTTCGGAATGCTCTTCCAAGCTTGCTTTTTTGCCCTTCCGACAGATTTACTTTATATGGGTGATATGTTGTCATTTTAAATGATAACATATGTTTTCAGATCACACGATAACTAATTCATTTCCAATCTTATCAGTTTTCACCAGTTCTTCATAGAGAACAATGGCATGTACATTGAAGTTTGCAGCTGCATCTGCGTTCAATCGATATCTGAATATCAACTGCTTGGGATCTCTTGTTGGTTTTTCCGTTTGATAAGTCAGATCGAAATAGATTTTTTTTTTTTTATTTCAATAATTACAACTTTATTACTTCAATCACAGAAAATTACAGTGAATAGAAGGATACATACACACATACAAACACAAAGAAAGTAAAAGATAGAAGATTACATGAAAGTTGGTGCAAGCACATATTACATAATGATGATAATAATGGGCCGGGGTATACCCAAGAAGCATTGGCATTTGATTACACTGACTACAAACATTAGTTAATAAATAAGACGATGATATTGATCTGCAGAGATAGAAGCATCTTCTCCTTCTAAGAGATCATTTTCAGTTGAACTCAATACGAAGTTTGCGCTGTAACTTTCTAATGAACTCATCGAAGTCGCACTCGTTTTTATTCAGCTTCTGACAATACAAAAAAAAATTTGGCGAAGAGAAGGCAATAATTGAGTTTGGATAGTTTTGGATCATTGTTACTGTATTCCATTATTCCAAACAGTTTTTCGAACAGAGTAGGTGAAAAATGAGAATTATTTGTTTTGTTAAACCATATTACCACCTTTTTCAAAAAAGACTGAGAAAGTTGGCATTCTACATAGGAGTGTAATATCGAGTCCGGCTCATCGCAGTAAAGACATTTACTGTTTGTTTCGATACCATAGGTGTGTAACTCCTTTCTGGTGACTATTATCCTATGTAATAATTTGAAATTGAATTCTCTTAGTTTATTCTCTTTACAAGTTCGGCTTATCTGGGTAAAAGCTTGTTTCCAATTAAAGTTATTTAGATTGAGGAAATAGATCAACGGGAAAAGAGAATTGAAATTGGCCAGATTCAGCTGCGTTCCAGTGTTAAAATCATTTTTCCGCATTGCATAAGCCATAACATCCTGGAAAATCCTCACTTTGCTTTCACTGTCGTACTCTGTTTCCGGGTAGAAAACTCCGTTTCCATATTCCAATCGGCAGTTCAACAAGGATGAATCATAATCTCCCGCATTCAGCTTGAAAGTGTCCATCAGATAGGGATTGTCTTCTGCAGGGAAATCATTTGGTGGAGCGGTTCTTTTCAGCCAGACAAAAATATGCCTCACATTGTCAATGCTCGGTGAGATCTGGAAGAATCCTGATGATGTTGCGGGAGCTGATTGCTGATACATTTCCCTCAGATATTTCCATTGCGTTTCTTTCAGGAATGAGCTGACAAATTTGCCATACAGAGAATCTTTGGGAGTCAATCTTGGCACCCAAAGCAGAAATCGATTTACAACAACTCTTCCAGCATCAACGCCGTTTGCCATATGAATCAGCTCCCCATCCTCATTAAGCTCAATTTCGAATTGTAGCTGCATGGGCACAAGCATCTTATCTTCCAACTCTTCGAAAAAGGAAAAACGATTCAGGGGAATGATCGTGTTAATGTTCTTTGCACCGCCGGTTCCATTGTTTCGCACTGCTTGAGATTGCACCCGCCGAGCTTCAAATCCAAGATTCGTATTAGCGGTTGTTGCATCAGTATCCAAATACCAGAAACTGTTCTTGGCGACTGATCTGCTGAAGTCATCGGAGTATTCTAACAAATTCTTTGCGAAACAGACTTTATGCAGATTATCAGTATCATAAACAATCTTTCCTGCAGATTTAATCTTCACGTGCTTAATCAGGGAATGAGCGCCATTGATCACTGTGATCCTGTCAGCTGCTGCATAGCGCTAGCCAGCACCATCCGCCAGTTTTTGGAGTTGAAACTGCACCTCGAAATACGCATTATACCAATCATAGAATGCAGATCGGTCATTAATTGTGAATTTATAACCACCTTTGTGTTGAGGTTGCCCATTAGCTGGAGCTCTGATTGTGTCATCCAGCTGGAAGCGCACTAATTCATTTCTTTGAAGATATTCACTCGATCGAAAAGCCATTTTATATCATTTTATTTCTTTTCCGGATTCCCTGTCCAGAGATCAACCTGTTCAATATAGCATCAGAACTTTCTCCCTGCGGTCGCTCTCCCTGCGGTCGCTCTCCGGAGGTTGACGCAGGGGCTGATTGTGGTCGAGCTGGTTGTTTTTAGCTAGGTGGTTTCCCCTTTCTCATATTAACCAGTTTTTTCATGATCAAATCACCAGATTTTTCAACTGCTTTTTTGCCGAGTTTATCCCCAGCGTGAGAAATACCTGATTCCAATGCTTTTTTCGTAATGGGTTTTGCGAATTTATTGAAGACGACTGATGCGACCTTCCTCATTGGTTTGAAAATATTATCCACAATCAAACCTGTTCCTTTGTGCCGGAAGACAAACCGCCCCCGCTGGGGGTGATAATAACGAGTAAATTCATAACTTTTCATTTTATTTGCTTTTTCAAGATCAGAGAGAACGCCGTATCGGCTCCATTCAAATCCACAATCCGTTTTTTCCCATCAGTGATATAAATCCGAATGGAGCTTATTGTGTTTTTATTCACAGGGCTGAATGTGATTCTCATGGGTTCCAAAGTGAAACTATAGGAGGCCTGCAGAACAGATGTGGAAAAGGAGAAGATATCACTCTCTTCCCCATCCACAAGGGAATCACTTGTGAGATCGCAATGAACGTTCAACATATCAGTATCTTGACTGAGGTTTGGAACTCTGGGGCCAATGTTGACTTTGTCTTTCAGAATCTTTTTCTCAAAACCAATGAGATCGTTGAAGTTAGATTTAGAGAGATCAAGTTGCCAGTTTTCTTCCAGTGTGATTGTTACTCTGAAAGTTGTGAGAGAGAAAGCAAGATTGATTGGGAATTTTTCATTTTTTCCTGGGGTGGATCCTGCGAGGGGACCTGTTGCTTTTCGAATTGCCGCATTTATTGAAGAGCTGAATCTGATCAGCTGATTTTTCAATGCCGCATTGATGTTATATCACGTAAAACTCATATTGATAATTCTGTTCAATCCAACAACATATTGGGAATTTGAATCCAAAACAATGGGCCGATTGAATTTTGTTGTGAAATTTTCTGGTTTGTTTCCCCCAGTCTTGACGGAAAAAGATGACAGGACAATTTCTCTTTCGATTTCCATTTTAGAGTTTGAAATAGTTTTTAAAGAGCTTCTCATGCTGGAAACGATTGATGACTCCCTCTTTCAGGAGAAGATCGAGAATGCCAACTCCAGTGTTTCTGATGCCAACGTTTGTATTCCCAGCAAGGATGGAACCCACGATGACCTCCAGTTTCTGGAGAAGATCTGCGGGGTTGGAGAAAAAACGGATGGATCCACCTCTCAGCCCCGAACCCGTCTTCATCTGTGACACTTTCTTGTTGAAATGCTTTATGTATTCATTCACAGCTTTGAATGAACGATTTATCCTTTGATGTTGCAAATTCTTTGTCTCTTCCGTTATTTCCCCTTTATTGAATTTTTTGGTCCAAGCAGCTTTGTAACCTTTCAGTTGATTTCTTCTGAAGTGTGCAATGGTCACAAGATGCTTGAGACATTTGATTTTCCTCGCTGATGGGATGTTTGGATCCCTGAGAACTTCCTTCTCCACAATATCATAATTCGTGAGGTCCAAGCTATCCAATATCTGATTGGTTTCATCTTCATCTTCCACTTCATCGCCCGGTTCCAAAGCATAAACGGGAGATTCATCTTCATATTCAGGTGGATCTTCCCCCACCTCTTTCACAACTTCTTCATATGTTGGAGGAGCTGGTGGAATTTGTTTCTTTGTTTGGGATGGAACGGCCTCATCAAACAAGCCTTCGGCATCCATATCTTCAAATGGGTCGACTTCGGGAAGATAATCAATCTCTTCCAGTTTGGCTTTCTTCCTTCGTGCGGGTTGCGCCTGGGGAAGTGGCCCCAAACTCGACTCAATCACCTCATCCAGTTTCGATGTGACTGGTTTGAACATTTTTTCAAGTCCGATTTGACTTGTTTCTTCACCCAACTTTTTTTGGGTGATAGCATTGTGAACAAAGTTGATTTTTTTGCCCAAAGCAGATTTGCTTTTGGCTATTTCTTGCCATTTCAATAAACTCATTTTATATCCCAGAAACACAAATTTGGAATGAAAAACAAGATGTAGAACATAATGTTCATCAATAAAATGAAAATCCCAAATTATGATTGCCAGGACCCAATCACAAATTTCAAACAACTTCACCCGTTCATGCCGGATCGAACTTTCAGAATGTTGATCTGTGGCCCTTCAGGATCGGGGAAAACAAATGTTCTCCTGGATATGATTTTCCGCCTGCTCTTCTACGATAAAATTTTCCTCTATGCGAAAAATCTTGACCAAGCCAAATATCAGCATCTGCTGAAAACGTTTCGCCCAATCAGCAAAGAAGCTGGGTATGACGTCGTGGAAGCATCCCCGGATGAAATCATCCCAGTTTCTGAATTGACAGGGGAGAATCAAAAGCTGGTTGTTTTCGATGATTTTGTTTCCGAAAAGAACCAAAAGCCATTGATTGATTATTTCATTCAGGGCAGACACCGCAATTGCTCTGTGATTTATCTTTCGCAAAGTTATTTCGGAACACCAAAAGATATCCGCCTGAATTGTTCGCATTTTTGCGTCTTCGAATTCCCCAGCAACAAAGAAATATGTGGATAAGCCGAGGAAATTCATTGCCAAAAACTTTGATGAAAGCATTTAAAATGAGTTATTCAAATGGACTGCTTTCTGAAACAAGCAACTTCCAGGGAGGACGAGATGGAAAAGATGGATTGCCAGGCGTTGGTTTCAAGCTGACGCCAGCAGGGGACTTCGATCTTCAAAACAAAAAAATGACCAATGTCGCTGAAGGAACGGGGAATTCGGATGCGATTACCAAGCATCAAGTTGACACGCTTGTAACGCAATTGCGGGCAGATTCTCTCCAGGTGGATGGTTCCTCGCATATGACTGGGGATCTTGATCTCAGGGGACAAAAACTCATCAACCCCGGGGAAATAGAAATGAATCGCAAACTGATCGTCAATCTAGACACTGATGAAAACCAGGATTTGTCAGCGGTGAATATGGTCACTCTGAAGAGATATCACCCCGATGCTCCGGCTCACACTCATGAAGTCACGAAGGACTTGGATTTAAAAGAACTTTTCAACGTGAAAAACTCAAAACAACAAACATGGCATGATTTGGGAGCGCATTATAACAACCCGGTTTCTTATAATGACGTCAAGAATATCTTCGTATCCCGCAAAGAGACGTTTCCAATGGAGACGGCTTTGGATATGGGAAATCACACCATTTACAATGTGAAAGATCCCGAAGTTGCCGACCAAGGCGCAAATAAAAGATATGTGGATGCCCAATCCGCGAAAAAGCTTTCGTTGGAAGGTGGAACAATGACCGGAAACCTGGATATGAACTCGCAACAAATCAACAATATTGCAGCGCCAACTCTAAAGCATCAACCCACGTCAAAATCTTATGTGGATAACAAGATAGGAGGTGTGGTAGTCCACACGATAGAATTAGAAGCGAAGCTTAAAAAATATGTAAATGAATCGCATATCACGTCAAACTCGCATCCAAAGGACGCATTCCGCTATCTGATGGAAAATGTGGATGAATCCAGCTCTGAACATAATATGACAGTAACGGCAATCAGTGATTTTCCAAGTTCACCACATCTTTTCAACAAGAAGGCGTATGACTTGCAAATAACAAAAGATCATTTCAATGAATACGATGGGAGACTTAGATTCAATATGTTCAAACTCCCAGACGGAGAATACACGATTTGCATTGAATTCTTCCCCGCGTCAATGGATGGTGTTAGTGTTAATGTCGTGAGCACAAGTCTGAATATTAATCAACAATCAACAAAGAAGTTTTCGGGGTATTCCAGATCCATTATCCACATGCATAAATGGGAGATCACTCCACCAGAATACATTTTCCTGGATCTGAAGTGGCGGGGAACTGCCGAGTCAGCTGCAGAAGGATCCGCAAATCTGATCATATATGGCGTTGCTGGTTCTCAACCTGATGTTGAAAGCAGCGTTTATGATTCCCCTTTCGTTTTTGAGGGCGGAGCGATGGTCATGGAGACTGACTTGGATATGAATGGCCACGCAGTGTTGAATTTACCGCTTCGCCCTTCAAAACACTTTATTTTTGCAAGATTTGAGAAAGGAAAACACAATGATTGTTTGATCTTCCCAAATGAAGAGGAAGATGAAACAAATTATTGGCAACAATTTGGATCTGACTTCCGGATTTTGGATGTCACGGTTTTCATTCTTCAACGTGGTCCCAACCCAGTGAGTGGAGCAACCATCATCATGACAAGTCTTGTTCAAGGAGATCGCATCACTCGAAACGCAGCCAGACCTTCCACCAATTCATTTGGTTCACTGCAGTTCACCTTCAATCAAAATGTTGGGAAGGAAGAAGCTTTCTTTCTAGCTCTCTCGGATGGAAATACCATTCAAAGAGCAAAAGCGACAATTCTGATTGAAAAATGATTTCTCCCTGAAAAATGAAGCGAAAACAAAGCATCTTTGCTTTCAATCACATCGACCCCGCAATTCGGGAAGAAGAACTGGAAGAGATCAAAAAACTTTTTCGATTTTATCACAAAAGATTTTGGTGTCTCAAACGAGCGCATGGCCGATTCAAGAAAATGAATCTGCTCATGAATTTGACCTCTTCCGGTTTGGTTGCAATCGGGACGATTGCTGGGGCAGCAACTCTCAACCCAATCGTGTTGGGAGTGATTTCCGGATTGGGGTTGGTCGTCAAAACCTTCAATGAAATGAAGAACCTGAAAAGCAAAATTGAGATGGCGAAGTTTGCTTTCACCACCTATGAAAAAACATTGAGTGATTTGCGCTTCGCTTTGCGGGGAGGAAATTTTGATCGAACTGAATTTTTGTTTTCAATGGAAGCGATTGATGGGATTGTGATTGATTTGGGGTTGGATTTGGAGACGTTTGAGAAGGAATGGGAAAATCGATTTGAGTGAACGACCGAAGGGAGTGAGCCGGGAGTGAGCGAAGCGTGCCGGGAGTGAATCAATAACCCCAGATGAGAATAAATCGAATCCATTCTTCAGTTTTCCCCTCGCTCGTTGATACTATAAACGTCCATTTCCCGTTCTTGATCCTTGCGTCAAAGTCAGCTTTATTGGGGAAATACACATAGCCCCGACTGACAAAATATTTTTCAATCTCACCAAAATCTTTCACAGGAATATCTTCACCTGTATCAGGGTTGAAAAGCACCATCATTGTTGTTTCAAAACCAACATCCACATCGCGATCCAAAAACCACCCCGGATACTTAAGCCTCATATTATACAAATTCTCGCCCCGTTGGCGCATGCGGTCCACCTCCTCCCGCCTGAGCTCATCATTTATCTGGCGGAGATATCTGTCCACGTCCTCTTCAGTCAACTGAGGAGGTTCTTCTTCATCCTCTGCAACCGCTTCTTTTTCATCCGGAACAGGCAGCGGTTGGGGAACAGGCGCCACTTTCTTCCGCGGTTGGGGAACAGGCACTTTCGTTCGCGGTTGGGGAACAGGAGCCACTTTCGTTCGCGGTTGGGGAACAGGCACTTTCGTTCGCGGTTGGGGAACAGGAGGATTTTCCTCCGCCCAAACTGCCATTTTTTCCGCATCGTCAAGTACATGTTCTTCGCGGTCAAAGGTCAAAGGACCGCGTTTCCTTCAGATAATTTGCCATCGCATCTTTTGGTTTTCCGCTGAATCGCGGCTTGGCTCTGGGAAAAACTTTGAGTTCATTCATCATTTCAGCTATCTCTTCCACTTTTTCCTGATTGTCCTCCGCCACTGCCGCCAAGCACACGTTATTCAGCTTCGACATTTCTTTATTGTAAACTGCCTGAGGTGACATTTTTTCCCCAGGAATTTCAACTGTGAATTTCTCCCCATCGAATTTTCTGGTGAATGAATCTCTCCCACTTCTGAGGGTATTGGGAATGGTTTTTGGGTCAATCTTCAATCTCTCGATGCCGCGGCAATGGAAGAAAATTCTTGAGGTCCACCAAGTTCTGAAATAACGCGGATTGCAGGAAGAGGTCTGGGGCAAGCAGGGATGGTTGAACCCGCAATCTGGGCAACTGTCACCTCTTTTCCTTCCGGGGTTTGAACGACGCCAGTTGCGGAGTTTTTGAGAGCGCGATCGACAGCGGCACAAGGAACTCCAAGCGCATCAGCCATCTGATTTTTGGTTTCAAATTCTTTTCCCGCTGCGGCAAACTCCATTCGTCTCCGGACAAAAACCGGCATCCCCTTGAACGTGAAATGATTTTTGCCTTTCTTGAGTTGTCTATTCAAATATTGTCTGGAAACGCCAAGCCTTTTTGCCATTTCAGCTTCTGATTTGGCTGGTTCTCCAACAATTCTTCCATATGAAACTAACACCCACATTTTAGTGGGTGACAAAAAATGTCAACTTTTTTGAGAATTGATTTGGGAAAAAATCCGCTGAAAATGTGCGATCAAATCGAGGGAAAAAAATCCGGGGAAAATCAGGAGAAAAATCCACTGAAAAATCTGATTGAAAATCAGTTTTTCAATTTACGCCCAAATCAGGGAAAAGATGCTAATTTTGAGATTAGCATTTTTTAGATTGACATTTTTTTTGTCAACTCCTCGGATTTTTCTATTTTTTTGAGATGTTGACATGATTTTTTAAATCGCTTGTAGTAGTGTCGCTATTGGGACATGTGGGTAGGGGGATTGACAGGGGGGGTGACATTTTTTCATCAACCTCTGGAAAGAATTCTGTGGCATTTGGGCAGAAATATTCAGGAAACGAATGTCAATGGTGGATGAACAATTATTTGTCCACTCCCAGAAAAAATTCTGGAAAAATATATGTATATATTTTTTTATTTTTGAAATAATTTAAAGAATGAATTCGTCCCCGAAAAAATCCGAAACCGACGATTTGAAAAAAGCTGGAAAAGCTCACCCTCAATTTACCAATTTAATTTTCTGCGCAGCAGAAAATCCATTTTTACCCCAGGAAAAGACAAATGACAAATGGCCCCCAGAAAAATCTGAATTTAATTTAACATCTGGGATGTTAAATCAAACTTCATCCTCCTCATTCCTGTCTTCGAACTCATCGAATGCCGAGGCAGCCTGCACCATTTCCTCCACCAAAACTTCGTCTACAATGCATGTGATCGCTTTCACATTTCCGCAGAAAAGGTGCTTGATTGAGAAAACTACTTGCCCGTAAAGTGGAATTCCAATGAGTTCTTTCTGTTTCAGAATGGGTTTTTTCTTCCCATCAATCAACTCCCAAAATCGACAGGAGAAATCCGATTTGGGGAATGTGGAGGGATAGATTTTTGCATAGATTTTCTCTTGCCCAGATTTATCCACTTTCAAGAGAGTGAAATCCCCCTCATGGAACTTGGAACAAGAGGGGGCAAGTTTTTTCACTTCCGCTTGTTTTTCCATGGCAGCTGAATTGAGATACGTTTCCAGTTCGCGGAAAAAGGGGATGTTTTTTTCAGGGAGAGTGATTCCCAAAGAGAAAGAATTTCCTTCATGAGCAAAAATTTTGAACTTGGTTTGAAGTTTCACTTGCAGTCGTTGGTAGTCCTTGTTAGAGCATCGGAGCAGGCAATAGTTGATCTTTCCAGTTGATTGCTTCACGGGATGTTGGAGATGGATATCGGAAATGGAAATTTTTTCGGGATTCATTTTCTTGGGTGAGACAAAAAAAAAATGAATTAAATCGCGAAAATCCATTTCTCCATGAACTTACGATCCTCTTCCGTTCGGACTGGGAGAAAACCAGTGGCCATATCCACAGCTTTTTGAAAGTTTCTTTCATTTTCACACGCTTTCTCCCATTCCGTTTCTTCTTTGATTTTTTCTGCCTCTTTCTGAGGAGTGGATTTCTTTTCACTTGACATTTTTCTCTCCAATGGAGAAAAAATTCAAAACGTGGCTTGAAAACCTTCAACGCATGTGTTGAGATCAGCCTGTTTGGTGGAGGAAAATTTCGAAGCTTTTTTTCTTGCTCGAGCATGAAGGAATTTTTCATCCGCAGCCTTCACGCGCATGAGATGGATTAATTGCTCCAATCTAGGAGAAGCCCAAGTGACTTCGTGAGATTTCTCCTGCGAATCCAGGAAATGAGTTTTTTTCTTGCAAAGTTGATTGAAAAAAACTGTGCGCGACAACCCAAATCGTTCCTGAATTTCCTCTGCGGAAAAGAAATCTTTCCCATCAATCTGGATAAATGGTGTGTCTTCTTCCTCCTGAATCCAAAACACTTTTTGATCGGCTCTTCTGGTATATTTGGTGTTGCCCGATTTGAGAACTCGCAAAATCGTCTTGGAAGGGAGTCCAGTTTGTTCACTGGCTTCTTTGAATGTGAAAAAAGTTTGTTTTTCTTTTCCTTCTTCCTGAATCGAAAATTTCATTTTAAATGGAGAAAAAAGTTTTTTTCCCATTTAAAATGTCAACGTAGCTGCATGGCAATCATTTGCGCGATCGACAAATTTGCGAGGTTGGTCGCGATTGAAGATAAATGAATTAGTGAAGTTTTTAGTTGAAAATCTTTGGCAAGGAGGGGGATTGGATCAGCCCAAAATGAACAAAGCAGCTCGTTTGAGAATTCGGAAAAGACGAAAAGTCAACCCCCTGAATTGGAAAAATAAAAAAATAAATGTTCCTATTTTGGTTCTGGAAAGAAGAGATTTTCCTTCCAGAGCCATTCCCAGAGTGATTGAACAAAATGTGGAAACTGTTGTCGATTGGTTGAATTGGCTGGAAACAGTGGATGACGCTGGCATTCGGAGACGGTTGAATCCCGCTGTGGAAAGATTGAAAAAACAAACCGAGAAATTGTGGGAAAAAGGTTGATCGTGGAAGAAGGAAAATCCGCTTTGAAGGGATTCGCGAAACAATTTGTCATTCAAGGCGATGATTCCGCCTCTCCCCAAGATTTTTTCCGGAAAGCAAGATGGCATTTTATCCACCTCTTGCAAGAAAATCCACAAACAAAATTGAAATGCGTTTTGAATGCCGAAATGTCCCGCACCAGTTGGGCTTCTGGAGAAGAAATAATTGATGACCCATTTTTCCATTCCCGGCAGAAAAAGAATCTGGGGAACAACATGGAGATTGTGGATAAAATGGAAAGAGAAATGATTAAAAATTTGGAAAACTTCAATCGCAGGGGAAGTAATTGGATGTTTGAAAGAGTAATTCGTTTGGAAATTCATGTTGTGCGCTGGAACCCACTGCGAGGATCTTCCTGGATTGCTTTGCCTCCAGACTTGGCGAACAAGAAAGCCGTGATCAACATGCAAAATGAAGATGACATGTGCTTCAAATGGTGCATTGCCAGGGCAAAAAATATGGTTAAGAACCACCCAGAAAGAATCACACCGGATTTGCGAGACCAAGCAGAAGAATTGAAATGGGATGGTTGCGAATTCCCCATGGCCGTAGAAAAAATCAAATATTTTGAAGCACGAAATCCTGAAATTTCAGTGAATGTTTTTGGCTGGAATGGATATATTTTTCCCCTGAAGACTATCGAGGAAGAAAAAAAATGCCATGTGGATTTGATTCTGCTGACAGAGGAATTCAAAACTCAATATTGCCTGGTGAAGAATTTCTCTCGCCTTGCATCCTCTCAAGTTTCACGCAATGGGCATGAAAGATTTTTCTGTAAAAGATGCCTCAATTCATTTCCCAGCGTGGAAAGTTTGAAGAAACATAAAGTCATTTGCGGAGATTTTGAGGCGGCAAGGATTGAAGTTCCAGGAGGCGAATGCTCTTTCCGCAACTTCCAAAAGATGTTGCATGTGCCCGTTGTAGGTTATGCGGATTTTGAATCCATTTTGAAACCTTTGGGAAAGAAGACTCAGAAAACTCACGAACATATTCCCTGTGGATTTGCGTTTCATCTCGTTTCCCCATTTTTGCAAATGGAACCCGTGTTGAAAAGAGCAAAAGATGAAAATGAAGAACTTTCCAGAGATTTCATTCGGGAATTGATTTCCCATGTGAAACAAGCTCACCTGAGTTTGGAGAAAAAGGAAATGTTTCCCCTAACCAACCAAGAATGCAAATCATTTCGGGAAGCGACAGTGTGTTGGCTGTGCCGAGAAAAATTCGGAGAAAAAAGTTTGTTCAAAGTCAGGGATCACTGCCACTTCACCGGAAAATTCAGGGGAGCAGCGCATCAATCTTGCAACCTAAAGTTTCAGCGGCCAAAATTCACCCCTGTGTTTTTCCACAATCTCCAAAATTATGACGCACATCTTTTTGTGCGGAGTTTGGCAACAGTGGATGAAGTTTTAAACGTGGCATGCATCCCCAACAACGAAGAGAAATATATTTCCTTCTCCCTGAAGTTTGAGTTGAAAAAAGAATGGAAATGGGAGATAGGAGAATGGAAAGAAATCACAGTGAAACATGAAATTCGATTTCTGGATTCCTTCAAATTCACGCTGATGGGATTGGAATCGCTGGTGAAGAATCTCCCCAAAGAAGAACTGAAAGAAACCACCAGATTTTTTGGAGAACGCAGCGAGTTGATGAGCCGAAAAGGAGTTTATCCCTATGAATTCATGGATGGGTTTGATAAGTTTGAGAAAAAACTGCCAAAGAAATCCGCTTTTTTCTCCCGATTAAATCAGGAGAAAGTGGAAGATGAAGATTTTCAACACGCCCAGAAAGTCTGGAAAGAATTTGAAGTGAAAAACATGGGAGAATTCCACGATCTTTATTTGAAAACGGATGTGTTGCTGCTTGCCGATGTCATGGAAAGTTTCAGAAAACTTTGCGAAGAAAACTATGAACTGGATCCAGCTCACTTCTTCACTGCCCCCGGAATGGCTTGGGATGCAATGTTGAAAATGACCGGCGTGAAATTGGAACTTCTGAAGGATGTGGATCAGCTGTTGATGATTGAGAAAGGGATCAGAGGGGAAAACGCAAATGCATTCAAGCGATTTGCGAAAGCAAACAATAAATATTTGAAGGATTTCAACCCCGATGAAGATTGTCGTTTTCTGGTTCATTTGGATGCAAACAACCTTTATGGGTGGGCGATGTCACAGCCTCTTCCAGTTGGAGAATTCCAATGGATGGACAAAGCCGAATTGCAAAACTGGGAAAACTTTGTGAATGCCGCAGGTCAAGGTTGCATTCTTGAAGTTGATCTCATTTATCCCAAAGAACTGCATGACGACCATAATGATTTTCCCCTGGCTCCAGAAAGTTTGAAGCTGGGTGGAGTGGAAAAGTTAACACAAAATCTGAGGGACAAAGAACGCATGGTGTTGCATGCTCGCAATCTGCAACTTTATCTTTCCCTGGGAATGAAACTGAAAATGATCAGGCGAGGAATTTCATTCAAAGAGGAACCTTTCATGAAATGTTACATTGATAAAAACACAGCCCTGCGAGCCAAGGGACAAAATAAATTTGAAAAAGAATTCTTCAAGCTGATGAACAATTCAGTGTTTGGGAAAACCATGGAAAACTTGAGAAAACGAGTTTCGATTGAACTGGTGAAAGATGTTGAAAGGGCAGAAAAATTGATTAACAAGCCCAACTTCACAGACGTGAAGATTTTCGATGAATGCCTGATTGCGGTCAAGATGAGGAAAACGCGAGTGGTCATGAATAAACCCATCTTCGCTGGGATGTCAATCTTGGATTTGTCCAAAACTTTGATGTATAAGTTCCATTATGGGTATGTGAAGAAAAAGTGGGAAAAATGTTCTGTCCTATATACCGACACAGATTCTTTGGTGCTGGAGATTGAAACAGAAGATTTCTTTGCGGATATTGCGGAAGATGTGCCAGAGTGGTTTGACACAAATAATTTCCCAGAAGATCACCCAGCTGTTCTGAATGGATTGCCAATTGTGGAAGAAAACAATAAAAAGATTGGGCTGATGAAAGATGAATGCGAGAGTGCAATTCTGAAAGAAGTTGTCGCCTTGAGACCGAAACTATATTCTTTCCTGATTGAGGAGAACACAAAAACCACTGGAAAACAAAAAGCAAAAGGAGTGAAAAAATGCATGATCAAAAAGAGTTTGAGACATGCAAACTTCGTGAAATGCCTGGAAGACAAAAACAAAACGCAAATCAGAAAACAAAGTGTGTTTCGTAGCAGGGACAACCATTTGTTCACGGAAAACATGACCAAAATTGCGTTATCCGCCAATGATGACAAAAGAGTGATTCAGGAAAATGGAATTGACACGCTGGCTTGGGGGCATTGGAGACTGGAGAAAAATGTCTGCTCGTGAGGAGCGTTTTCCAGAGTTGACACCTGAATTTTTTGTGCTCATTTTCAGCAGTCAGTAGTTGAAATTAACCATTCCCCAGACATTCTCAATTATCCCCCAGTTTTAACAGTTCCAAGAAATTCCAAAAAATTCGTCAAGTTCCCCCATTTTTCACACAAATCAGAATTTTCTCTCATTTGCCAAATAATTCATCAGAATCGTCACGATTCTGCTGGATTTTCACTTATGATAATTTTTTCCCCACTTGCCGAAATCAGCAGAAAATGAGTTGTGATAAAACTGGGGGATAATTGAGAATGTCTTAAAAGTGGTTAATTTCAACTACTGCAAACCGCGAAAAAATGCAGGGAAATAACGACTTTACTGCTCCACTAAACACTGCGAAAGATCCAACTTTTAAAGTGTTTACCGAGCTGACGACTGTGTAGCCGCGCGTGTGGCGTCATACGCGCATATTTTGAGACGTCATACGCGCCCGCGAATTAGCCCTGCCCAACGGACACACATGTCACGGAGGCGCGCCCGCGAAACATTCCGCTAGTCATGACCATGAAAAATGAAGGGCATAGGTTCTATGAGTGTGGTGCTGCGCAGCCGGGCCTTCGCCCGGCAAGTGCTCCGCTAAAAAACAACTACCTGTATCTTGCAGTAACACTGAAAAATGTTGGCAAAAACTGATGAAACGCATTTATATGATACTTATTTGACAATATCTGACTCATCAAATTTTTATTCAGGTTCATGTGGAACAGATAAATTCATGTGCAGTAATGGCCAGTGTATATGGAAGGGAAACGTTTGCAATGGCAATGTTAACTGCAGAGATGGAAGTGATGAAGCCACTGATAGTGGACCTCGATGCCGTAAGTATTTCAGTTGAACCTTATATGCACATTCACAGCATACTATCCTTGTAATTCAGATTTAAATCTCCGTTTTAATTTCATTCCGAAAGATTAGAAAAACACAAGCGCGCATTTTTTATTCCAAAGTGTACTATCTGTACTACTTTGTCGAAGTATTCAGGTGGCTCCAAGTAGTTTTTTTTGGGGGTCACACTTCCCTTTTTGAATGCACTGATACATAATCTTACTTTAGCTCAATGAATCTGAATTTGATACCAGATGTTAGGCTTGGATGAAAGTTGTGTCCCAAGCTCTTTGTATGCTTATCAGCGTTTCCATAGCAACGGTAAAAATATGGTGAAAAACAGTTTTTTTATAAACATCTTTCCATTTCGGGGCTACCCGCGACAAGCGAATAAATGCGCTATAATCTACACCGTGTAGCACACTGTATGGGAAAATTTCATCCAAATTAAACTGTTCAATTTTGAATAATCGCTAAAACATTTTTAACATGTGTTTTTTCATGTTTGAAATATAAGTAATCAAAACATATTCCATAGGTCTCACAAATTATATATCATTAAATTACCACAGAAAGTTTCCTCAGACTTAAATTATTACCCCCTGCAAATAGCTCTGACTAACTCCTCGGCAATAAAGAGATAAGGCTTTTCATTCAAATGCAGCTTTGCTTGACGTTTTCACTCTTTTTAAACTGCATTTGAATGAAAAGCTCGATCTCTTTATTGCCGAGGAGTTAGTCAGTATTTGCAGGCAGTAATAATTTAAGTCTGAGGAAACTTTCTGGGGTAATTTAATGATAATTTGTGAGACTTATGGAATGTTTTGACCGCTTATATTTTCAAACATGAAAAAACACACGTTAAAAATGTTTCAATGATTTATTCAAAATCGAACAGTTTAATTTGTTTGAAATTTTCCCATTTAGTGTGTTACACTGTGTAAATTATAACGCATTTATTCGCTTGTCGCGAGTAGCCCCAAAATCGAAAGATAATTAGGAACAACTGTTTTTCGCCAGGTTTGTTTACCGTTGCTTTGGAAACGCTGATTAGCATAAAAAGAGCATCGGCCAAAACTTTCATCCAAGCCTAACACCTGGTATCAAATTTAGATTCATTGAGCTAAAGTAAGATTAAATATAAGCGCATTCAAAAAGGGAAGTGTGACCCAAAAAAAACTACTTGGAGCCACCTTAAGTACGTCACTCACATTTGCGAAAAACATATTGTTTTTGAGGAGTGTAAGTAAAATAACTGTTCGTGAATGTTTGACTCAGAACTTGAAACCATCGTTTTT